>CAUJLB010000001.1:0-77860 GCA_963243735.1 Neocrepidodera transversa
GTTCTCGACCCAGACGTGGCCAAAGCATTGTACAACTGAACAATTTCTTGCCAGCACTTTTTTTTCAACATAACAGTTCTCCCGTCTATTTTTTTGTCCTCAATTATCTGTTTATATCTACAAAAAAGGTAAATTTATGATAAGGAGCCACAGGAAACATTTAAGGAAATTGAAAAGATGGTATACAAATTTTACGGGTTAAAATATAATTATTAAAACTATGTTTTCTACAAAACGATTGTAATCCTTACTTTATAATAATGTTAAGCAGATTCTCCTTTTCAATTAAGGTATAATTAGCCACGCGAGATCTTTTCACTTTTTGACTTTCCATTTTAGAAATCACATACATATAACCAAACATATAATTTTGCGCGAACGGCGGAATGTCACTGTCAATAAAGAACAACTTCACTTCACTCCAGTTCAGATCCGAAAAAGCGGTGTTGCCAGATTGCTTGCGCTGCTATTCACTATTTAGTTAACGAGAGAAATAAATTGTTTCTGTCTACCCGACAACAATTTAACGACTCTTTAAATTTATTGGGTCGTTATTTAGTGAGAGCACGAACGGTAGAAACTATGGAAATATAGTATAAAAAGTGCGGTATATGATAAATAATGCAATAAAAACAATAATAAAATTAATTAAAAAAATATATTATTTTTAGTTTAAAATATTTTTAACTTTAAAAATGTAATTTGACAGATATCCACCATATTTATTTTATTGCGACAAAACAAATGAAATTTACATGTAGACGGTAATGTCTAACGGGTCTTTAAGAGACCTTTAAAATTAGCTTAGTGAGCGGTCCATCTACCCAATGTTGGTTTTAAAGACTCAATAGCGCGCTAACGGTTCTTTAAATATTTAAAGATCGTTCTATCTACCGGCTATATGCATTACAATTATTTGATATTTTAATGTTGCTAATGACATAAGCTGCGCATGCGCACTTGGTATATGACACTGCTACAATTATGATCTCCTAAAATCATGTGTGAAAAATATTTGGAATTCGGGAAAAATTTTTATGCTAAAGTTGTCGGGAATTTTATGCTTTACAACTTTGCACTGAAACGTTTTGCACTAAAGAGCATGATTTACCTCAAATTTTAAAAAAATGGAAAATCCTAAATGTGTATTTTTCTCGCCATCTAGCGGCGAAACTCTGAATTAAAGAAAATTTGATGCTTTACAATTTTGGACCAGAAAATTTTGCACTAAAATCCATTGTTTGTTCTCAAAATCAAGCAAAACTACCCAAACAGCACAGACCGTCCCGAGGACCTCCGATTTAGATCCGATTCAGGTCTGAAGGTCCCAGGCCTTTTTCAGGACGTCCTCGGGACGACTGATTCTGGACTTCCCTGGGACATCTTTCTTGTACGTCTCCAGGACGTCCGATTTAGGTCCACTGTTGAGCATTCCAGTGATTTTGATTTTTTATATTTTTCATCAAATAATTAAAAGTAACTACGTAAACTGATGCCGCTGATAGGTTGTATTGGAAAAAAATATTTTATAAGTAAAATGTCTTAAGGTTGAACTAACCCATAAATATTCCATTTTAACATAATTTGTAAGAAACTAAAAATATTATTTAAAAAAAATTCAATACCAAAGTCGAGTGGTTGATATAAAAAGTATAACAAAGATATATCCAAAGGTCGGTTCATCGCGCACGCGGTACGAGTCTAGTTAAGAATTGTAATATGGACAATCGGTATATAAAAATGCAAGGAATCGGTCAGTCACAGAGAAGTAGTCCAATTACGGAGGACATCAACCCAATGACGTCGGGAAATGCAGAATTGCATTTCCGTTTAAGAAATTATACTTTTATTTTATATTTTAAATCAATCATATTTTATACGTTGAATAAATCACACGTTTTAAACTATTGGTTCCGTTTTTTGTCCCAAGTATTTTATCTTTTTTTAAAAAGTTACCCTTGCGGGCAAGAATCGTAATTAGTCTCGAGGTGCTCGAGATTCGTTGCAAGCAGACTAGTGTAGTGTTGCCAGGTGAAGTAGAATTTCACAATTTAAGAATAAATACTATTTGACCGTGTAGGTGTTTTTATTCTTATTATGTCAATAAATGAATTTTCATTAAAAGCTAATTTCGCTATTATTTTTCCTTGGATTATAGTAAATGTTATACAGAACGTAAATCTTTCCTCTTGGCAACACCGCTTTGACATCTTTCATCGTTTCCCGAGCCGTCCGCCATTACAGTTATTACACTTTTAAGCAAGAGGCAACGTCAAAGAATAATTTAAGAATATAATAATAATAATAAGAAAAAATAAGTGTTTAAAAGTTGTTTTGGGTGTACCGTTTGCTGCCAAAAGGTAAGGAGAATTATATAAGTGTTTTTATAATATATATAATGTCTAATATAAACAAATTATAATCATAACTCCCCTCTAGCATATTAAAATTTCTAATGATTTTTTGTTGCAGATGATAGAGCAAGTTTAACCAATAATGAGGCACAGACTGAATTGTCAATAAAATACTGGTTGAAACTGAGTACATACAGAACGAGAAAAAACAATAAACAAAAAAATGTTATTACTGTTTTTTTAATAAACTCGTTAATAATACTGTATTAATATTTATTTGACCATAACGGTCCCAGAAAGATCCCATACAGGTCTAAAGAGGCTTTTTAGTGGTCCCAAAAAGGTTTTATATTGGTCCTAAAAGGATCCTAAATTGGTTTTAGAAATGTCCTATATCTGTCCTAGGAAGGAAATTTTGTTCTAATTTGTGACCAATATCGAACGTCCTCGGGACTCCTTGATTATTAACAAAATCTGTCCCGAGGACGTCCTGGGGACGTCCAAAGTCCTGAATTGGACGTACCCGGGACGTACGAGCATCTGAAAACGGACGTCCCGAGGATGTCCGGGGGACGTACTTGTGCTGTTTGGGTAGAGAAAACCTACATGCACGTTTTTTACGCGCCCTCTAGTGGCGTAACTATTGGAAATTATGGAAAAAGCTTAAGACAAAAGTTGTTTGGAATTTTATTCTCTAAAACATTGTACTTCAACATTTTGCACTAAGGTTTAATGTTTGTCCTCGAACTCAAGAAAAACTAGATAAAACCTACATGCACATTTTTTACGCGCCCTCTAGTGGCGCAACTATTGAAAATTCTGAAAAAAGTTTCAAAGAAAAGTTATAGGGAATTTTATGCTCTAAAACTTTGTCCTACAACATTTTGCACTTAAGTGTGTAGTTTGTCCTTAAAATTTAAAAAAATAAAAAATTGTTACATGTGTATTTAATCAATGGCGGTTTTGAGGACCTTCTACTGTACCAATTTAAACTAATGGTCGCATTCTAGGCACACACCGACCCTCAATACCAAATTTCAGCTTGATTGGTCAAACGGTTCGGCAGTTATCGTGGAAGATTACACACAGACACACAGACACCTTACTTTCCCTTTGATGGGTCCGGGAAAGTAAAATTATTAAGTAATAGTCATCAATGGAAAACATAAACTCACATTTTTTATTTTTTATTATTAAAAGATATGTATTATGGCTAAATCTAAGATCATACAAAAATTATTAAGCAATAGAAATCAATGGAAAACCTAAACTCACATTTTTTATTTTTTATTATTAAAAAATATGTATTGTGGCATAATCTAAGATAATACAAAAAATTATTAAGTAATAGACATTAATGGAAAACCTAAACTCACATTTTTTATTTTTTGTTATTAAAAAATATGTATTGTGGATAAGATAATACAAAAATTATTAAGTAATAGAAATCAATGGAAAACCTAAACTCACATTTTTTATTTTTTGTTATTAAAAAATATGTATTGTGGCATAATCTAAGATAATACAAAAAATTATTAAGTAATAGAAATCAATGGAAAACCTTAACTCACATTTTTTATTTTTTGTTATTAAAAAATATGTATTGAGGCATAATCTAAGATGATACAAAAAATTATTAAGTAATAGAAATCAATGGAAAACCTAAAATCACATTTTTTATTTTTTGTTATTAAAAAATATGTATTGTGGCATAATCTAAGATAATACAAAAAATTATTAAGTAATAGAAATCAATGGAAAACCTAAACTCACATTTTTTATTTTTTGTTATTAAAAAATATGTATTGAGGCATAATCTAAGATGATACAAAAAATTATTAAGTAATAGAAATCAATGGAAAACCTAAACTCACATTTTTTATTTTTTGTTATTAAAAAATATGTATTGAGGCATAATCTAAGATGATACAAAAAATTATTAAGTAATAGAAATCAATGGAAAACCTAAACTCACATTTTTTATTTTTTGTTATTAAAAAATATGTATTGAGGCATAATCTAAGATGTTACAAAAATTATTAAGTAATGGAAATCAATGGAAAACCTAAACTCACATTTTTTATTTTTTGTTATTAAAAAATATGTATTGAGGCATAATCTAAGATGTTACAAAAATTATTAAGTAATGGAAATCAATGGAAAACCTAAACTCACATTTTTTATTTTTTGTTATTAAAAAATATGTATTGTGGCATAATCTAAGATAATACAAAAAATTATTAAGTAATAGAAATCAATGGAAAACCTTAACTCACATTTTTTATTTTTTGTTATTAAAAAATATGTATTGAGGCATAATCTAAGATGATACAAAAAATTATTAAGTAATAGAAATCAATGGAAAACCTAAACTCACATTTTTTATTTTTTGTTATTAAAAAATATGTATTGAGGCATAATCTAAGATAATACAAAAAATTATTAAGTAATAGAAATCAATGGAAAACCTTAACTCACATTTTTTATTTTTTGTTATTAAAAAATATGTATTGAGGCATAATCTAAGATGATACAAAAAATTATTAAGTAATAGAAATCAATGGAAAACCTAAACTCACATTTTTTATTTTTTGTTATTAAAAAATATGTATTGTGGCATAATCTAAGATAATACAAAAAATTATTAAGTAATAGAAATCAATGGAAAACCTTAACTCACATTTTTTATTTTTTGTTATTAAAAAATATGTATTGAGGCATAATCTAAGATGATACAAAAAATTATTAAGTAATAGAAATCAATGGAAAACCTAAACTCACATTTTTTATTTTTTGTTATTAAAAAATATGTATTGAGGCATAATCTAAGATGATACAAAAAATTATTAAGTAATAGAAATCAATGGAAAACCTTAACTCACATTTTTTATTTTTTGTTATTAAAAAATATGTATTGTGGCATAATCTAAGATAATACAAAAAATTATTAAGTAATAGAAATCAATGGAAAACCTTAACTCACATTTTTTATTTTTTGTTATTAAAAAATATGTATTGTGGCATAATCTAAGATGATACAAAAAATTATTAAGTAATAGAAATCAATGGAAAACCTAAACTCACATTTTTTATTTTTTGTTATTAAAAAATATGTATTGTGGCATAATCTAAGATGATACAAAAAATTATTAAGTAATAGAAATCAATGGAAAACCTAAACTCACATTTTTTATTTTTTGTTATTAAAAAATATGTATTGAGGCATAATCTAAGATAATACAAAAAATTATTAAGTAATAGAAATCAATGGAAAACCTTAACTCACATTTTTTATTTTTTGTTATTAAAAAATATGTATTGTGGCATAATCTAAGATAATACAAAAAATTATTAAGTAATAGAAATCAATGGAAAACCTAAAATCACATTTTTTATTTTTTGTTATTAAAAAATATGTATTGTGGCATAATCTAAGATGATACAAAAAATTATTAAGTAATAGAAATCAATGGAAAACCTAAACTCACATTTTTTATTTTTTGTTATTAAAAAATATGTATTGTGGCATAATCTAAGATAATACAAAAAATTATTAAGTAATAGAAATCAATGGAAAACCTTAACTCACATTTTTTATTTTTTGTTATTAAAAAATATGTATTGAGGCATAATCTAAGATGATACAAAAAATTATTAAGTAATAGAAATCAATGGAAAACCTAAAATCACATTTTTTATTTTTTGTTATTAAAAAATATGTATTGTGGCATAATCTAAGATAATACAAAAAATTATTAAGTAATAGAAATCAATGGAAAACCTAAACTCACATTTTTTATTTTTTGTTATTAAAAAATATGTATTGAGGCATAATCTAAGATGATACAAAAAATTATTAAGTAATAGAAATCAATGGAAAACCTAAACTCACATTTTTTATTTTTTGTTATTAAAAAATATGTATTGAGGCATAATCTAAGATGATACAAAAAATTATTAAGTAATAGAAATCAATGGAAAACCTAAACTCACATTTTTTATTTTTTGTTATTAAAAAATATGTATTGAGGCATAATCTAAGATGATACAAAAAATTATTAAGTAATAGAAATCAATGGAAAACCTAAACTCACATTTTTTATTTTTTGTTATTAAAAAATATGTATTGAGGCATAATCTAAGATGATACAAAAAATTATTAAGTAATAGAAATCAATGGAAAACCTAAACTCACATTTTTTATTTTTTGTTATTAAAAAATATGTATTGAGGCATAATCTAAGATGATACAAAAAATTATTAAGTAATAGAAATCAATGGAAAACCTAAACTCACATTTTTTATTTTTTGTTATTAAAAAATATGTATTGAGGCATAATCTAAGATGTTACAAAAATTATTAAGTAATAGAAATCAATGGAAAACCTAAACTCACATTTTTTATTTTTTGTTATTAAAAAATATGTATTGAGGCATAATCTAAGATGATACAAAAAATTATTAAGTAATAGAAATCAATGGAAAACCTAAACTCACATTTTTTATTTTTTGTTATTAAAAAATATGTATTGAGGCATAATCTAAGATGATACAAAAAATTATTAAGTAATAGAAATCAATGGAAAACCTAAACTCACATTTTTTATTTTTTGTTATTAAAAAATATGTATTGAGGCATAATCTAAGATAATACAAAAAATTATTAAGTAATAGACATCAATGGAAAACCTAAACTCACATTTTTTATTTTTTGTTATTAAAAAATATGTATTGTGGCATAATCTAAGATAATACAAAAAATTATTAAGTAATAGACATCAATGGAAAACCTAAACTCACATTTTTTATTTTTTGTTATTAAAAAATATGTATTGAGGCATAATCTAAGATAATACAAAAAATTATTAAGTAATAGACATCAATGGAAAACCTAAACTCACATTTTTTATTTTTTGTTATTAAAAAATATGTATTGTGGCATAATCTAAGATAATACAAAAAATTATTAAGTAATGGAAATCAATGGAAAACCTAAACTCACATTTTTTATTTTTTGTTATTAAAAAATATGTATTGAGGCATAATCTAAGATAATACAAAAAATTATTAAGTAATAGAAATCAATGGAAAACCTAAACTCACATTTTTTATTTTTTGTTATTAAAAAATATGTATTGTGGCATAATCTAAGATAATACAAAAAATTATTAAGTAATGGAAATCAATGGAAAACCTAAACTCACATTTTTTATTTTTTGTTATTAAAAAATATGTATTGTGGCATAATCTAAGATAATACAAAAAATTATTAAGTAATAGAAATCAATGGAAAACCTAAACTCACATTTTTTATTTTTTGTTATTAAAAAATATGTATTGTGGCATAATCTAAGATAATACAAAAAATTATTAAGTAATAGAAATCAATGGAAAACCTAAACTCACATTTTTTATTTTTTGTTATTAAAAAATATGTATTGTGGCATAATCTAAGATAATACAAAAAATTATTAAGTAATGGAAATCAATGGAAAACCTAAACTCACATTTTTTATTTTTTGTTATTAAAAAATATGTATTGAGGCATAATCTAAGATAATACAAAAAATTATTAAGTAATAGAAATCAATGGAAAACCTAAACTCACATTTTTTATTTTTTGTTATTAAAAAATATGTATTGAGGCATAATCTAAGATAATACAAAAAATTATTAAGTAATAGACATCAATGGAAAACCTAAACTCACATTTTTTATTTTTTGTTATTAAAAAATATGTATTGTGGCATAATCTAAGATAATACAAAAAATTATTAAGTAATGGAAATCAATGGAAAACCTAAACTCACATTTTTTATTTTTTGTTATTAAAAAATATGTATTGAGGCATAATCTAAGATAATACAAAAAATTATTAAGTAATAGAAATCAATGGAAAACCTAAACTCACATTTTTTATTTTTTGTTATTAAAAAATATGTATTGTGGCATAATCTAAGATAATACAAAAAATTATTAAGTAATAGAAATCAATGGAAAACCTAAACTCACATTTTTTATTTTTTGTTATTAAAAAATATGTATTGAGGCATAATCTAAGATAATACAAAAAATTATTAAGTAATAGAAATCAATGGAAAACCTAAACTCACATTTTTTATTTTTTGTTATTAAAAAATATGTATTGTGGCATAATCTAAGATAATACAAAAAATTATTAAGTAATAGAAATCAATGGAAAACCTAAACTCACATTTTTTATTTTTTGTTATTAAAAAATATGTATTGTGGCATAATCTAAGATAATACAAAAATTATTAAGTAATGGAAATCAATGGAAAACCTAAACTCACATTTTTTATTTTTTGTTATTAAAAAATATGTATTGTGGCATAATCTAAGATAATACAAAAAATTATTAAGTAATAGAAATCAATGGAAAACCTAAACTCACATTTTTTATTTTTTGTTATTAAAAAATATGTATTGTGGCATAATCTAAGATAATACAAAAAATTATTAAGTAATAGAAATCAATGGAAAACCTAAACTCACATTTTTTATTTTTTGTTATTAAAAAATATGTATTGTGGCATAATCTAAGATAATACAAAAAATTATTAAGTAATAGAAATCAATGGAAAACCTAAACTCACATTTTTTATTTTTTGTTATTAAAAAATATGTATTGAGGCATAATCTAAGATGATACAAAAAATTATTAAGTAATAGAAATCAATGGAAAACCTAAACTCACATTTTTTATTTTTTGTTATTAAAAAATATGTATTGTGGCATAATCTAAGATAATACAAAAAATTATTAAGTAATGGAAATCAATGGAAAACCTAAACTCACATTTTTTATTTTATGTTATTAAAAAATATGTATTGTGGCATAATCTAAGATAATACAAAAAATTATTAAGTAATAGAAATCAATGGAAAACCTTAACTCACATTTTTTATTTTTTGTTATTAAAAAATATGTATTGTGGCATAATCTAAGATAATACAAAAAATTATTAAGTAATAGAAATCAATGGAAAACCTAAACTCACATTTTTTATTTTTTGTTATTAAAAAATATGTATTGAGGCATAATCTAAGATGTTACAAAAATTATTAAGTAATGGAAATCAATGGAAAACCTAAACTCACATTTTTAATTTTTTGTTATTAAAAAATATGTATTGAGGCATAATCTAAGATAATACAAAAAATTATTAAGTAATAGAAATCAATGGAAAACCTAAACTCACATTTTTTATTTTTTGTTATTAAAAAATATGTATTGTGGCATAATCTAAGATAATACAAAAAATTATTAAGTAATAGAAATCAATGGAAAACCTAAACTCACATTTTTTATTTTTTGTTATTAAAAAATATGTATTGTGGCATAATCTAAGATAATACAAAAAATTATTAAGTAATGGAAATCAATGGAAAACCTAAACTCACATTTTTTATTTTATGTTATTAAAAAATATGTATTGTGGATAAGATAATACAAAAATTATTAAGTAATAGAAATCAATGGAAAACCTTAACTCACATTTTTTATTTTTTGTTATTAAAAAATATGTATTGTGGCATAATCTAAGATAATACAAAAAATTATTAAGTAATGGAAATCAATGGAAAACCTAAACTCACATTTTTTATTTTATGTTATTAAAAAATATGTATTGTGGATAAGATAATACAAAAATTATTAAGTAATAGAAATCAATGGAAAACCTAAAATCACATTTTTTATTTTATGTTATTAAAAAATATGTATTGTGGATAAGATAATACAAAAATTATTAAGTAATAGAAATCAATGGAAAACCTAAAATCACATTTTTTATTTTTTGTTATTAAAAAATATGTATTGTGGCATAATCTAAGATAATACAAAAAATTATTAAGTAATGGAAATCAATGGAAAACCTAAACTCACATTTTTTATTTTTTGTTATTAAAAAATATGTATTGAGGCATAATCTAAGATGATACAAAAAATTATTAAGTAATGGAAATCAATGGAAAACCTAAACTCACATTTTTTATTTTTTGTTATTAAAAAATATGTATTGTGGCATAATCTAAGATAATACAAAAAATTATTAAGTAATAGAAATCAATGGAAAACCTAAACTCACATTTTTTATTTTTTGTTATTAAAAAATATGTATTGTGGCATAATCTAAGATAATACAAAAATTATTAAGTAATGGAAATCAATGGAAAACCTAAACTCACATTTTTTATTTTTTGTTATTAAAAAATATGTATTGTGGCATAATCTAAGATAATACAAAAAATTATTAAGTAATAGAAATCAATGGAAAACCTAAACTCACATTTTTTATTTTTTGTTATTAAAAAATATGTATTGTGGCATAATCTAAGATAATACAAAAAATTATTAAGTAATAGAAATCAATGGAAAACCTAAACTCACATTTTTTATTTTTTGTTATTAAAAAATATGTATTGAGGCATAATCTAAGATGATACAAAAAATTATTAAGTAATAGAAATCAATGGAAAACCTAAACTCACATTTTTTATTTTTTGTTATTAAAAAATATGTATTGAGGCATAATCTAAGATGTTACAAAAATTATTAAGTAATGGAAATCAATGGAAAACCTAAACTCACATTTTTTATTTTTTGTTATTAAAAAATATGTATTGTGGCATAATCTAAGATAATACAAAAAATAATTAAGTAATGGAAATCAATGGAAAACCTAAACTCACATTTTTTATTTTATGTTATTAAAAAATATGTATTGTGGATAAGATAATACAAAAATTATTAAGTAATAGAAATCAATGGAAAACCTAAAATCACATTTTTTATTTTTTGTTATTAAAAAATATGTATTGTGGCATAATCTAAGATAATACAAAAATTATTAAGTAATGGAAATCAATGGAAAACCTAAACTCACATTTTTTATTTTTTGTTATTAAAAAATATGTATTGTGGATAAGATAATACAAAAATTATTAAGTAATAGAAATCAATGGAAAACCTAAAATCACATTTTTTATTTTTTGTTATTAAAAAATATGTATTGTGGCATAATCTAAGATAATACAAAAAATTATTAAGTAATGGAAATCAATGGAAAACCTTAACTCACATTTTTTATTTTTTGTTATTAAAAAATATGTATTGTGGATAAGATAATACAAAAATTATTAAGTAATAGAAATCAATGGAAAACCTTAACTCACATTTTTTATTTTTTGTTATTAAAAAATATGTATTGTGGATAAGATAATACAAAAATTATTAAGTAATAGAAATCAATGGAAAACCTTAACTCACATTTTTTATTTTTTGTTATTAAAAAATATGTATTGTGGCATAATCTAAGATGATACAAAAAATTATTAAGTAATAGAAATCAATGGAAAACCTTAACTCACATTTTTTATTTTATGTTATTAAAAAATATGTATTGTGGATAAGATAATACAAAAATTATTAAGTAATAGAAATCAATGGAAAACCTAAACTCACATTTTTTATTTTTTGTTATTAAAAAATATGTATTGTGGCATAATCTAAGATGATACAAAAAATTATTAAGTAATAGAAATCAATGGAAAACCTAAACTCACATTTTTTATTTTTTGTTATTAAAAAATATGTATTGTGGCATAATCTAAGATGATACAAAAAATTATTAAGTAATAGAAATCAATGGAAAACCTTAACTCACATTTTTTATTTTATGTTATTAAAAAATATGTATTGTGGATAAGATAATACAAAAATTATTAAGTAATAGAAATCAATGGAAAACCTTAACTCACATTTTTTATTTTTTGTTATTAAAAAATATGTATTGTGGCATAATCTAAGATGATACAAAAAATTATTAAGTAATAGAAATCAATGGAAAACCTTAACTCACATTTTTTATTTTATGTTATTAAAAAATATGTATTGTGGATAAGATAATACAAAAATTATTAAGTAATAGAAATCAATGGAAAACCTAAACTCACATTTTTTATTTTTTGTTATTAAAAAATATGTATTGTGGATAAGATAATACAAAAATTATTAAGTAATAGAAATCAATGGAAAACCTTAACTCACATTTTTTATTTTTTGTTATTAAAAAATATGTATTGTGGCATAATCTAAGATGATACAAAAAATTATTAAGTAATAGAAATCAATGGAAAACCTAAAATCACATTTTTTATTTTTTGTTATTAAAAAATATGTATTGTGGCATAATCTAAGATAATACAAAAATTATTAAGTAATGGAAATCAATGGAAAACCTAAACTCACATTTTTTATTTTTTGTTATTAAAAAATATGTATTGTGGCATAATCTAAGATAATACAAAAAATTATTAAGTAATAGAAATCAATGGAAAACCTAAACTCACATTTTTTATTTTTTGTTATTAAAAAATATGTATTGAGGCATAATCTAAGATGATACAAAAAATTATTAAGTAATAGAAATCAATGGAAAACCTAAACTCACATTTTTTATTTTTTGTTATTAAAAAATATGTATTGTGGCATAATCTAAGATAATACAAAAAATTATTAAGTAATAGAAATCAATGGAAAACCTAAACTCACATTTTTTATTTTTTGTTATTAAAAAATATGTATTGTGGCATAATCTAAGATAATACAAAAAATTATTAAGTAATAGAAATCAATGGAAAACCTAAACTCACATTTTTTATTTTTTGTTATTAAAAAATATGTATTGAGGCATAATCTAAGATGATACAAAAAATTATTAAGTAATAGAAATCAATGGAAAACCTAAACTCACATTTTTTATTTTTTGTTATTAAAAAATATGTATTGTGGCATAATCTAAGATAATACAAAAAATTATTAAGTAATGGAAATCAATGGAAAACCTAAACTCACATTTTTTATTTTATGTTATTAAAAAATATGTATTGTGGATAAGATAATACAAAAATTATTAAGTAATAGAAATCAATGGAAAACCTAAAATCACATTTTTTATTTTTTGTTATTAAAAAATATGTATTGTGGCATAATCGAAGATGATACAAGAAATTATTAAGTAATAGAAATCAATGGAAAACCTAAACTCACATTTTTTATTTTTTGTTATTAAAAAATATGTATTGTGGATAAGATAATACAAAAATTATTAAGTAATAGAAATCAATGGAAAACCTAAACTCACATTTTTTATTTTTTGTTATTAAAAAATATGTATTGTGGCATAATCTAAGATAATACAAAAAATTATTAAGTAATAGAAATCAATGGAAAACCTAAACTCACATTTTTTATTTTTTGTTATTAAAAAATATGTATTGTGGCATAATCTAAGATGATACAAGAAATTATTAAGTAATAGAAATCAATGGAAAACCTAAACTCACATTTTTTATTTTTTGTTATTAAAAAATATGTATTGTGGATAAGATAATACAAAAATTATTAAGTAATAGAAATCAATGGAAAACCTAAAATCACATTTTTTATTTTTTGTTATTAAAAAATATGTATTGTGGCATAATCTAAGATAATACAAAAATTATTAAGTAATGGAAATCAATGGAAAACCTAAACTCACATTTTTTATTTTTTGTTATTAAAAAATATGTATTGTGGCATAATCTAAGATAATACAAAAAATTATTAAGTAATAGAAATCAATGGAAAACCTTAACTCACATTTTTTATTTTTTGTTATTAAAAAATATGTATTGTGGCATAATCTAAGATAATACAAAAAATTATTAAGTAATAGAAATCAATGGAAAACCTAAACTCACATTTTTTATTTTTTGTTATTAAAAAATATGTATTGAGGCATAATCTAAGATAATACAAAAAATTATTAAGTAATAGAAATCAATGGAAAACCTAAACTCACATTTTTTATTTTTTGTTATTAAAAAATATGTATTGAGGCATAATCTAAGATGTTACAAAAATTATTAAGTAATGGAAATCAATGGAAAACCTAAACTCACATTTTTAATTTTTTGTTATTAAAAAATATGTATTGAGGCATAATCTAAGATAATACAAAAAATTATTAAGTAATAGAAATCAATGGAAAACCTAAACTCACATTTTTTATTTTTTGTTATTAAAAAATATGTATTGTGGCATAATCTAAGATAATACAAAAAATTATTAAGTAATAGAAATCAATGGAAAACCTAAACTCACATTTTTTATTTTTTGTTATTAAAAAATATGTATTGTGGCATAATCTAAGATAATACAAAAAATTATTAAGTAATGGAAATCAATGGAAAACCTAAACTCACATTTTTTATTTTATGTTATTAAAAAATATGTATTGTGGATAAGATAATACAAAAATTATTAAGTAATAGAAATCAATGGAAAACCTTAACTCACATTTTTTATTTTTTGTTATTAAAAAATATGTATTGTGGCATAATCTAAGATAATACAAAAAATTATTAAGTAATGGAAATCAATGGAAAACCTAAACTCACATTTTTTATTTTATGTTATTAAAAAATATGTATTGTGGATAAGATAATACAAAAATTATTAAGTAATAGAAATCAATGGAAAACCTAAAATCACATTTTTTATTTTATGTTATTAAAAAATATGTATTGTGGATAAGATAATACAAAAATTATTAAGTAATAGAAATCAATGGAAAACCTAAAATCACATTTTTTATTTTTTGTTATTAAAAAATATGTATTGTGGCATAATCTAAGATAATACAAAAAATTATTAAGTAATGGAAATCAATGGAAAACCTAAACTCACATTTTTTATTTTTTGTTATTAAAAAATATGTATTGTGGATAAGATAATACAAAAATTATTAAGTAATAGAAATCAATGGAAAACCTTAACTCACATTTTTTATTTTTTGTTATTAAAAAATATGTATTGTGGCATAATCTAAGATAATACAAAAAATTATTAAGTAATGGAAATCAATGGAAAACCTAAACTCACATTTTTTATTTTATGTTATTAAAAAATATGTATTGTGGATAAGATAATACAAAAATTATTAAGTAATAGAAATCAATGGAAAACCTAAAATCACATTTTTTATTTTTTGTTATTAAAAAATATGTATTGTGGCATAATCTAAGATAATACAAAAAATTATTAAGTAATGGAAATCAATGGAAAACCTAAACTCACATTTTTTATTTTTTGTTATTAAAAAATATGTATTGTGGATAAGATAATACAAAAATTATTAAGTAATAGAAATCAATGGAAAACCTAAAATCACATTTTTAATTTTTTGTTATTAAAAAATATGTATTGTGGCATAATCTAAGATAATACAAAAATTTTTAAGTTATACACATCAATGGAAAACCTAAACTCACATTTTTTATTTTTTGTTATTAAAAAATATGTATTGTGGCATAATCTAAGATAATACAAAAAATTATTAAGTAATAGAAATCAATGGAAAACCTTAACTCACATTTTTTATTTTTTGTTATTAAAAAATATGTATTGTGGCATAATCTAAGATAATACAAAAATTATTAAGTAATGGAAATCAATGGAAAACCTAAACTCACATTTTTTATTTTTTGTTATTAAAAAATATGTATTGTGGCATAATCTAAGATAATACAAAAAATTATTAAGTAATAGAAATCAATGGAAAACCTAAACTCACATTTTTTATTTTTTGTTATTAAAAAATATGTATTGTGGCATAATCTAAGATAATACAAAAAATTATTAAGTAATAGAAATCAATGGAAAACCTAAACTCACATTTTTTATTTTTTGTTATTAAAAAATATGTATTGTGGCATAATCTAAGATAATACAAAAAATTATTAAGTAATAGAAATCAATGGAAAACCTAAACTCACATTTTTTATTTTTTGTTATTAAAAAATATGTATTGAGGCATAATCTAAGATGATACAAAAAATTATTAAGTAATAGAAATCAATGGAAAACCTAAACTCACATTTTTTATTTTTTGTTATTAAAAAATATGTATTGAGGCATAATCTAAGATGTTACAAAAATTATTAAGTAATGGAAATCAATGGAAAACCTAAACTCACATTTTTTATTTTTTGTTATTAAAAAATATGTATTGTGGCATAATCTAAGATAATACAAAAAATAATTAAGTAATGGAAATCAATGGAAAACCTAAACTCACATTTTTTATTTTATGTTATTAAAAAATATGTATTGTGGATAAGATAATACAAAAATTATTAAGTAATAGAAATCAATGGAAAACCTAAAATCACATTTTTTATTTTTTGTTATTAAAAAATATGTATTGTGGCATAATCTAAGATAATACAAAAATTATTAAGTAATGGAAATCAATGGAAAACCTAAACTCACATTTTTTATTTTTTGTTATTAAAAAATATGTATTGTGGATAAGATAATACAAAAATTATTAAGTAATAGAAATCAATGGAAAACCTAAAATCACATTTTTTATTTTTTGTTATTAAAAAATATGTATTGTGGCATAATCTAAGATAATACAAAAAATTATTAAGTAATGGAAATCAATGGAAAACCTTAACTCACATTTTTTATTTTTTGTTATTAAAAAATATGTATTGTGGCATAATCTAAGATGATACAAAAAATTATTAAGTAATAGAAATCAATGGAAAACCTAAACTCACATTTTTTATTTTTTGTTATTAAAAAATATGTATTGTGGCATAATCTAAGATGATACAAAAAATTATTAAGTAATAGAAATCAATGGAAAACCTTAACTCACATTTTTTATTTTATGTTATTAAAAAATATGTATTGTGGATAAGATAATACAAAAATTATTAAGTAATAGAAATCAATGGAAAACCTAAACTCACATTTTTTATTTTTTGTTATTAAAAAATATGTATTGTGGCATAATCTAAGATAATACAAAAAATTATTAAGTAATAGAAATCAATGGAAAACCTTAACTCACATTTTTTATTTTTTGTTATTAAAAAATATGTATTGTGGCATAATCTAAGATAATACAAAAAATTATTAAGTAATAGAAATCAATGGAAAACCTAAACTCACATTTTTTATTTTTTGTTATTAAAAAATATGTATTGAGGCATAATCTAAGATGTTACAAAAATTATTAAGTAATGGAAATCAATGGAAAACCTAAACTCACATTTTTTATTTTTTGTTATTAAAAAATATGTATTGTGGCATAATCTAAGATGATACAAAAAATTATTAAGTAATAGAAATCAATGGAAAACCTTAACTCACATTTTTTATTTTATGTTATTAAAAAATATGTATTGTGGCATAATCTAAGATAATACAAAAAATTATTAAGTAATAGAAATCAATGGAAAACCTAAACTCACATTTTTTATTTTTTGTTATTAAAAAATATGTATTGTGGCAAAATCTAAGATAATACAAAAAATTATTAAGTAATAGAAATCAATGGAAAACCTAAACTCACATTTTTTATTTTTTGTTATTAAAAAATATGTATTGTGGCATAATCTAAGATGATACAAAAAATTATTAAGTAATAGAAATCAATGGAAAACCTAAACTCACATTTTTTATTTTTTGTTATTAAAAAATATGTATTGTGGCATAATCTAAGATGATACAAAAAATTATTAAGTAATAGAAATCAATGGAAAACCTAAACTCACATTTTTTATTTTTTGTTATTAAAAAATATGTATTGTGGCATAATCTAAGATGATACAAAAAATTATTAAGTAATAGAAATCAATGGAAAACCTAAACTCACATTTTTTATTTTTTGTTATTAAAAAATATGTATTGTGGCATAATCTAAGATAATACAAAAAATTATTAAGTAATAGAAATCAATGGAAAACCTAAACTCACATTTTTTATTTTTTGTTATTAAAAAATATGTATTGTGGCATAATCTAAGATAATACAAAAAATTATTAAGTAATAGAAATCAATGGAAAACCTAAACTCACATTTTTTATTTTATGTTATTAAAAAATATGTATTGTGGATAAGATAATACAAAAATTATTAAGTAATAGAAATCAATGGAAAACCTAAACTCACATTTTTTATTTTTTGTTATTAAAAAATATGTATTGTGGCATAATCTAAGATGATACAAAAAATTATTAAGTAATAGAAATCAATGGAAAACCTAAACTCACATTTTTTATTTTTTGTTATTAAAAAATATGTATTGTGGCATAATCTAAGATAATACAAAAAATTATTAAGTAATAGAAATCAATGGAAAACCTAAACTCACATTTTTTATTTTTTGTTATTAAAAAATATGTATTGTGGCATAATCTAAGATGATACAAAAAATTATTAAGTAATAGAAATCAATGGAAAACCTAAACTCACATTTTTTATTTTTTGTTATTAAAAAATATGTATTGTGGCATAATCTAAGATAATACAAAAAATTATTAAGTAATAGAAATCAATGGAAAACCTAAACTCACATTTTTTATTTTTTGTTATTAAAAAATATGTATTGTGGCATAATCTAAGATGATACAAAAAATTATTAAGTAATAGAAATCAATGGAAAACCTAAACTCACATTTTTTATTTTATGTTATTAAAAAATATGTATTGTGGATAAGATAATACAAAAATTATTAAGTAATAGAAATCAATGGAAAACCTAAACTCACATTTTTTATTTTTTGTTATTAAAAAATATGTATTGTGGCATAATCTAAGATAATACAAAAAATTATTAAGTAATAGAAATCAATGGAAAACCTAAACTCACATTTTTTATTTTTTGTTATTAAAAAATATGTATTGTGGCATAATCTAAGATAATACAAAAAATTATTAAGTAATAGAAATCAATGGAAAACCTAAACTCACATTTTTTATTTTTTGTTATTAAAAAATATGTATTGTGGCATAATCTAAGATAATACAAAAAATTATTAAGTAATGGAAATCAATGGAAAACCTAAACTCACATTTTTTATTTTATGTTATTAAAAAATATGTATTGTGGATAAGATAATACAAAAATTATTAAGTAATAGAAATCAATGGAAAACCTTAACTCACATTTTTTATTTTTTGTTATTAAAAAATATGTATTGTGGATAAGATAATACAAAAATTATTAAGTAATAGAAATCAATGGAAAACCTAAAATCACATTTTTTATTTTTTGTTATTAAAAAATATGTATTGTGGCATAATCTAAGATAATACAAAAAATTATTAAGTAATGGAAATCAATGGAAAACCTAAACTCACATTTTTTATTTTTTGTTATTAAAAAATATGTATTGTGGATAAGATAATACAAAAATTATTAAGTAATAGAAATCAATGGAAAACCTTAACTCACATTTTTTATTTTTTGTTATTAAAAAATATGTATTGTGGCATAATCTAAGATGATACAAAAAATTATTAAGTAATAGAAATCAATGGAAAACCTAAACTCACATTTTTTATTTTTTGTTATTAAAAAATATGTATTGTGGCATAATCTAAGATGATACAAGAAATTATTAAGTAATAGAAATCAATGGAAAACCTAAACTCACATTTTTTATTTTTTGTTATTAAAAAATATGTATTGTGGATAAGATAATACAAAAATTATTAAGTAATAGAAATCAATGGAAAACCTTAACTCACATTTTTTATTTTTTGTTATTAAAAAATATGTATTGTGGCATAATCTAAGATGATACAAAAAATTATTAAGTAATAGAAATCAATGGAAAACCTAAACTCACATTTTTTATTTTATGTTATTAAAAAATATGTATTGTGGATAAGATAATACAAAAATTATTAAGTAATAGAAATCAATGGAAAACCTTAACTCACATTTTTTATTTTTTGTTATTAAAAAATATGTATTGTGGCATAATCTAAGATAATACAAAAATTATTAAGTAATAGAAATCAATGGAAAACCTTAACTCACATTTTTTATTTTTTGTTATTAAAAAATATGTATTGAGGCATAATCTAAGATGATACAAAAAATTATTAAGTAATAGAAATCAATGGAAAACCTAAACTCACATTTTTTATTTTTTGTTATTAAAAAATATGTATTGTGGATAAGATAATACAAAAATTATTAAGTAATAGAAATCAATGGAAAACCTAAACTCACATTTTTTATTTTTTGTTATTAAAAAATATGTATTGTGGATAAGATAATACAAAAATTATTAAGTAATAGAAATCAATGGAAAACCTAAAATCACATTTTTTATTTTTTGTTATTAAAAAATATGTATTGTGGCATAATCTAAGATAATACAAAAATTATTAAGTAATAGAAATCAATGGAAAACCTTAACTCACATTTTTTATTTTTTGTTATTAAAAAATATGTATTGAGGCATAATCTAAGATGATACAAAAAATTATTAAGTAATAGAAATCAATGGAAAACCTAAACTCACATTTTTTATTTTTTGTTATTAAAAAATATGTATTGTGGATAAGATAATACAAAAATTATTAAGTAATAGAAATCAATGGAAAACCTAAAATCACATTTTTTATTTTTTGTTATTAAAAAATATGTATTGTGGCATAATCTAAGATAATACAAAAATTATTAAGTAATAGAAATCAATGGAAAACCTTAACTCACATTTTTTATTTTTTGTTATTAAAAAATATGTATTGAGGCATAATCTAAGATGATACAAGAAATTATTAAGTAATAGAAATCAATGGAAAACCTAAACTCACATTTTTTATTTTTTGTTATTAAAAAATATGTATTGTGGATAAGATAATACAAAAATTATTAAGTAATAGAAATCAATGGAAAACCTAAAATCACATTTTTTATTTTTTGTTATTAAAAAATATGTATTGTGGCATAATCTAAGATAATACAAAAATTATTAAGTAATAGAAATCAATGGAAAACCTTAACTCACATTTTTTATTTTTTGTTATTAAAAAATATGTATTGAGGCATAATCTAAGATGATACAAAAAATTATTAAGTAATAGAAATCAATGGAAAACCTAAACTCACATTTTTTATTTTTTGTTATTAAAAAATATGTATTGTGGATAAGATAATACAAAAATTATTAAGTAATAGAAATCAATGGAAAACCTAAACTCACATTTTTTATTTTTTGTTATTAAAAAATATGTATTGTGGATAAGATAATACAAAAATTATTAAGTAATAGAAATCAATGGAAAACCTAAAATCACATTTTTTATTTTTTGTTATTAAAAAATATGTATTGTGGCATAATCTAAGATAATACAAAAATTATTAAGTAATAGAAATCAATGGAAAACCTTAACTCACATTTTTTATTTTTTGTTATTAAAAAATATGTATTGAGGCATAATCTAAGATGATACAAAAAATTATTAAGTAATAGAAATCAATGGAAAACCTAAACTCACATTTTTTATTTTTTGTTATTAAAAAATATGTATTGTGGCATAATCTAAGATAATACAAAAAATTATTAAGTAATAGAAATCAATGGAAAACCTTAACTCACATTTTTTATTTTTTGTTATTAAAAAATATGTATTGAGGCATAATCTAAGATGATACAAAAAATTATTAAGTAATAGAAATCAATGGAAAACCTAAACTCACATTTTTTATTTTTTGTTATTAAAAAATATGTATTGAGGCATAATCTAAGATGATACAAAAAATTATTAAGTAATAGAAATCAATGGAAAACCTAAAATCACATTTTTTATTTTTTGTTATTAAAAAATATGTATTGTGGCATAATCTAAGATAATACAAAAAATTATTAAGTAATAGAAATCAATGGAAAACCTAAACTCACATTTTTTATTTTTTGTTATTAAAAAATATGTATTGAGGCATAATCTAAGATGATACAAAAAATTATTAAGTAATAGAAATCAATGGAAAACCTAAACTCACATTTTTTATTTTTTGTTATTAAAAAATATGTATTGAGGCATAATCTAAGATGATACAAAAAATTATTAAGTAATAGAAATCAATGGAAAACCTAAACTCACATTTTTTATTTTTTGTTATTAAAAAATATGTATTGAGGCATAATCTAAGATGATACAAAAAATTATTAAGTAATAGAAATCAATGGAAAACCTAAAATCACATTTTTTATTTTTTGTTATTAAAAAATATGTATTGTGGCATAATCTAAGATAATACAAAAATTATTAAGTAATAGAAATCAATGGAAAACCTTAACTCACATTTTTTATTTTTTGTTATTAAAAAATATGTATTGAGGCATAATCTAAGATGATACAAAAAATTATTAAGTAATAGAAATCAATGGAAAACCCAAACTCACATTTTTTATTTTTTGTTATTAAAAAATATGTATTGTGGCATAATCTAAGATAATACAAAAAATTATTAAGTAATAGAAATCAATGGAAAACCTTAACTCACATTTTTTATTTTTTGTTATTAAAAAATATGTATTGAGGCATAATCTAAGATGATACAAAAAATTATTAAGTAATAGAAATCAATGGAAAACCTAAACTCACATTTTTTATTTTTTGTTATTAAAAAATATGTATTGAGGCATAATCTAAGATGATACAAAAAATTATTAAGTAATAGAAATCAATGGAAAACCTAAAATCACATTTTTTATTTTTTGTTATTAAAAAATATGTATTGTGGCATAATCTAAGATAATACAAAAAATTATTAAGTAATAGAAATCAATGGAAAACCTAAACTCACATTTTTTATTTTTTGTTATTAAAAAATATGTATTGAGGCATAATCTAAGATGATACAAAAAATTATTAAGTAATAGAAATCAATGGAAAACCTAAACTCACATTTTTTATTTTTTGTTATTAAAAAATATGTATTGAGGCATAATCTAAGATGATACAAAAAATTATTAAGTAATAGAAATCAATGGAAAACCTAAACTCACATTTTTTATTTTTTGTTATTAAAAAATATGTATTGAGGCATAATCTAAGATGTTACAAAAATTATTAAGTAATGGAAATCAATGGAAAACCTAAACTCACATTTTTTATTTTTTGTTATTAAAAAATATGTATTGAGGCATAATCTAAGATAATACAAAAAATTATTAAGTAATAGACATCAATGGAAAACCTAAACTCACATTTTTTATTTTTTGTTATTAAAAAATATGTATTGTGGCATAATCTAAGATAATACAAAAAATTATTAAGTAATGGAAATCAATGGAAAACCTAAACTCACATTTTTTATTTTTTGTTATTAAAAAATATGTATTGAGGCATAATCTAAGATGTTACAAAAATTATTAAGTAATGGAAATCAATGGAAAACCTAAACTCACATTTTTTATTTTTTGTTATTAAAAAATATGTATTGTGGCATAATCTAAGATAATACAAAAAATTATTAAGTAATAGACATCAATGGAAAACCTAAACTCACATTTTTTATTTTTTGTTATTAAAAAATATGTATTGTGGCATAATCTAAGATAATACAAAAAATTATTAAGTAATGGAAATCAATGGAAAACCTAAAATCACATTTTTTATTTTTTGTTATTAAAAAATATGTATTGAGGCATAATCTAAGATGTTACAAAAATTATTAAGTAATGGAAATCAATGGAAAACCTAAACTCACATTTTTTATTTTTTGTTATTAAAAAATATGTATTGTGGCATAATCTAAGATAATACAAAAAATTATTAAGTAATAGACATCAATGGAAAACCTAAACTCACATTTTTTATTTTTTGTTATTAAAAAATATGTATTGAGGCATAATCTAAGATGTTACAAAAATTATTAAGTAATGGAAATCAATGGAAAACCTAAACTCACATTTTTTATTTTTTGTTATTAAAAAATATGTATTGTGGCATAATCTAAGATAATACAAAAAATTATTAAGTAATAGACATCAATGGAAAACCTAAACTCACATTTTTTATTTTTTGTTATTAAAAAATATGTATTGTGGCATAATCTAAGATAATACAAAAAATTATTAAGTAATGGAAATCAATGGAAAACCTAAAATCACATTTTTTATTTTTTGTTATTAAAAAATATGTATTGAGGCATAATCTAAGATGATACAAAAAATTATTAAGTAATAGAAATCAATGGAAAACCTAAACTCACATTTTTTATTTTTTGTTATTAAAAAATATGTATTGAGGCATAATCTAAGATGATACAAAAAATTATTAAGTAATAGAAATCAATGGAAAACCTAAACTCACATTTTTTATTTTTTGTTATTAAAAAATATGTATTGAGGCATAATCTAAGATGATACAAAAAATTATTAAGTAATAGAAATCAATGGAAAACCTAAACTCACATTTTTTATTTTTTGTTATTAAAAAATATGTATTGAGGCATAATCTAAGATGTTACAAAAATTATTAAGTAATGGAAATCAATGGAAAACCTAAACTCACATTTTTTATTTTTTGTTATTAAAAAATATGTATTGAGGCATAATCTAAGATAATACAAAAAATTATTAAGTAATAGAAATCAATGGAAAACCTAAACTCACATTTTTTATTTTTTGTTATTAAAAAATATGTATTGAGGCATAATCTAAGATGTTACAAAAATTATTAAGTAATGGAAATCAATGGAAAACCTAAACTCACATTTTTTATTTTTTGTTATTAAAAAATATGTATTGAGGCATAATCTAAGATGATACAAAAAATTATTAAGTAATAGAAATCAATGGAAAACCTAAACTCACATTTTTTATTTTTTGTTATTAAAAAATATGTATTGAGGCATAATCTAAGATGATACAAAAAATTATTAAGTAATAGAAATCAATGGAAAACCTAAACTCACATTTTTTATTTTTTGTTATTAAAAAATATGTATTGAGGCATAATCTAAGATGTTACAAAAATTATTAAGTAATGGAAATCAATGGAAAACCTAAACTCACATTTTTTATTTTTTGTTATTAAAAAATATGTATTGAGGCATAATCTAAGATAATACAAAAAATTATTAAGTAATAGAAATCAATGGAAAACCTAAACTCACATTTTTTATTTTTTGTTATTAAAAAATATGTATTGAGGCATAATCTAAGATGTTACAAAAATTATTAAGTAATGGAAATCAATGGAAAACCTAAACTCACATTTTTTATTTTTTGTTATTAAAAAATATGTATTGTGGCATAATCTAAGATAATACAAAAAATTATTAAGTAATAGACATCAATGGAAAACCTAAACTCACATTTTTTATTTTTTGTTATTAAAAAATATGTATTGTGGCATAATCTAAGATAATACAAAAAATTATTAAGTAATGGAAATCAATGGAAAACCTAAACTCACATTTTTTATTTTTTGTTATTAAAAAATATGTATTGAGGCATAATCTAAGATGATACAAAAATTATTAAGTAATGGAAATCAATGGAAAACCTAAACTCACATTTTTTATTTTTTGTTATTAAAAAATATGTATTGTGGCATAATCTAAGATAATACAAAAAATTATTAAGTAATAGAAATCAATGGAAAACCTAAACTCACATTTTTTATTTTTTGTTATTAAAAAATATGTATTGTGGCATAATCTAAGATAATACAAAAAATTATTAAGTAATAGAAATCAATGGAAAACCTAAACTCACATTTTTTATTTTTTGTTATTAAAAAATATGTATTGTGGCATAATCTAAGATAATACAAAAAATTATTAAGTAATAGAAATCAATGGAAAACCTAAACTCACATTTTCTATTTTTTGTTATTAAAAAATATGTATTGAGGCATAATCTAAGATGATACAAAAAATTATTAAGTGATAGAAATCAATGGAAAACCTAAACTCACATTTTTTATTTTTTGTTATTAAAAAATATGTATTGAGGCATAATCTAAGATGTTACAAAAATTATTAAGTAATGGAAATCAATGGAAAACCTAAACTCACATTTTTTATTTTTTGTTATTAAAAAATATGTATTGAGGCATAATCTAAGATGTTACAAAAATTATTAAGTAATGGAAATCAATGGAAAACCTAAAATCACATTTTTTATTTTTTGTTATTAAAAAATATGTATTGTGGCATAATCTAAGATAATACAAAAATTATTAAGTAATGGAAATCAATGGAAAACCTAAACTCACATTTTTTATTTTTTGTTATTAAAAAATATGTATTGTGGCATAATCTAAGATAATACAAAAAATTATTAAGTAATAGAAATCAATGGAAAACCTTAACTCACATTTTTTATTTTTTGTTATTAAAAAATATGTATTGTGGATAAGATAATACAAAAATTATTAAGTAATAGAAATCAATGGAAAACCTAAAATCACATTTTTTATTTTTTGTTATTAAAAAATATGTATTGTGGCATAATCTAAGATAATACAAAAATTATTAAGTAATGGAAATCAATGGAAAACCTAAACTCACATTTTTTATTTTTTGTTATTAAAAAATATGTATTGTGGCATAATCTAAGATAATACAAAAAATTATTAAGTAATAGAAATCAATGGAAAACCTAAACTCACATTTTTTATTTTTTGTTATTAAAAAATATGTATTGTGGCATAATCTAAGATAATACAAAAATTATTAAGTAATGGAAATCAATGGAAAACCTAAACTCACATTTTTTATTTTTTGTTATTAAAAAATATGTATTGTGGCATAATCTAAGATAATACAAAAAATTATTAAGTAATAGAAATCAATGGAAAACCTTAACTCACATTTTTTATTTTTTGTTATTAAAAAATATGTATTGTGGCATAATCTAAGATAATACAAAAAATTATTAAGTAATAGAAATCAATGGAAAACCTAAACTCACATTTTTTATTTTTTGTTATTAAAAAATATGTATTGAGGCATAATCTAAGATGTTACAAAAATTATTAAGTAATGGAAATCAATGGAAAACCTAAACTCACATTTTTTATTTTTTGTTATTAAAAAATATGTATTGTGGCATAATCTAAGATAATACAAAAATTATTAAGTAATGGAAATCAATGGAAAACCTAAACTCACATTTTTTATTTTTTGTTATTAAAAAATATGTATTGTGGCATAATCTAAGATAATACAAAAATTATTAAGTAATAGAAATCAATGGAAAACCTAAAATCACATTTTTTATTTTTTGTTATTAAAAAATATGTATTGTGGCATAATCTAAGATAATACAAAAATTATTAAGTAATGGAAATCAATGGAAAACCTAAACTCACATTTTTTATTTTTTGTTATTAAAAAATATGTATTGTGGCATAATCTAAGATAATACAAAAAATTATTAAGTAATAGAAATCAATGGAAAACCTTAACTCACATTTTTTATTTTTTGTTATTAAAAAATATGTATTGAGGCATAATCTAAGATAATACAAAAATTATTAAGTAATGGAAATCAATGGAAAACCTTAACTCACATTTTTTATTTTTTGTTATTAAAAAATATGTATTGTGGCATAATCTAAGATAATACAAAAATTATTAAGTAATGGAAATCAATGGAAAACCTTAACTCACATTTTTTATTTTTTGTTATTAAAAAATATGTATTGTGGCATAATCTAAGATAATACAAAAAATTATTAAGTAATAGAAATCAATGGAAAACCTAAACTCACATTTTTTATTTTTTGTTATTAAAAAATATGTATTGTGGCATAATCTAAGATAATACAAAAAATTATTAAGTAATAGAAATCAATGGAAAACCTTAACTCACATTTTTTATTTTTTGTTATTAAAAAATATGTATTGTGGCATAATCTAAGATAATACAAAAAATTATTAAGTAATAGAAATCAATGGAAAACCTTAACTCACATTTTTTATTTTTTGTTATTAAAAAATATGTATTGTGGCATAATCTAAGATAATACAAAAATTATTAAGTAATGGAAATCAATGGAAAACCTTAACTCACATTTTTTATTTTTTGTTATTAAAAAATATGTATTGTGGCATAATCTAAGATAATACAAAAAATTATTAAGTAATAGAAATCAATGGAAAACCTAAACTCACATTTTTTATTTTTTGTTATTAAAAAATATGTATTGAGGCATAATCTAAGATGTTACAAAAATTATTAAGTAATGGAAATCAATGGAAAACCTAAACTCACATTTTTTATTTTTTGTTATTAAAAAATATGTATTGAGGCATAATCTAAGATGTTACAAAAATTATTAAGTAATGGAAATCAATGGAAAACCTAAACTCACATTTTTTATTTTTTGTTATTAAAAAATATGTATTGTGGCATAATCTAAGATAATACAAAAATTATTAAGTAATAGAAATCAATGGAAAACCTAAAATCACATTTTTTATTTTTTGTTATTAAAAAATATGTATTGTGGCATAATCTAAGATAATACAAAAATTATTAAGTAATGGAAATCAATGGAAAACCTAAACTCACATTTTTTATTTTTTGTTATTAAAAAATATGTATTGTGGCATAATCTAAGATAATACAAAAAATTATTAAGTAATAGAAATCAATGGAAAACCTTAACTCACATTTTTTATTTTTTGTTATTAAAAAATATGTATTGTGGCATAATCTAAGATAATACAAAAAATTATTAAGTAATAGAAATCAATGGAAAACCTAAACTCACATTTTTTATTTTTTGTTATTAAAAAATATGTATTGAGGCATAATCTAAGATGTTACAAAAATTATTAAGTAATGGAAATCAATGGAAAACCTAAACTCACATTTTTTATTTTTTGTTATTAAAAAATATGTATTGAGGCATAATCTAAGATAATACAAAAAATTATTAAGTAATAGAAATCAATGGAAAACCTAAACTCACATTTTTTATTTTTTGTTATTAAAAAATATGTATTGTGGCATAATCTAAGATAATACAAAAAATTATTAAGTAATAGAAATCAATGGAAAACCTAAACTCACATTTTTTATTTTTTGTTATTAAAAAATATGTATTGTGGCATAATCTAAGATAATACAAAAAATTATTAAGTAATGGAAATCAATGGAAAACCTAAACTCACATTTTTTATTTTATGTTATTAAAAAATATGTATTGTGGATAAGATAATACAAAAATTATTAAGTAATAGAAATCAATGGAAAACCTTAACTCACATTTTTTATTTTTTGTTATTAAAAAATATGTATTGAGGCATAATCTAAGATAATACAAAAAATTATTAAGTAATAGAAATCAATGGAAAACCTAAACTCACATTTTTTATTTTTTGTTATTAAAAAATATGTATTGTGGCATAATCTAAGATAATACAAAAAATTATTAAGTAATGGAAATCAATGGAAAACCTAAACTCACATTTTTTATTTTATGTTATTAAAAAATATGTATTGTGGATAAGATAATACAAAAATTATTAAGTAATAGAAATCAATGGAAAACCTTAACTCACATTTTTTATTTTTTGTTATTAAAAAATATGTATTGTGGCATAATCTAAGATGATACAAAAAATTATTAAGTAATAGAAATCAATGGAAAACCTAAACTCACATTTTTTATTTTTTGTTATTAAAAAATATGTATTGTGGATAAGATAATACAAAAATTATTAAGTAATAGAAATCAATGGAAAACCTTAACTCACATTTTTTATTTTTTGTTATTAAAAAATATGTATTGTGGCATAATCTAAGATGATACAAGAAATTATTAAGTAATAGAAATCAATGGAAAACCTAAACTCACATTTTTTATTTTTTGTTATTAAAAAATATGTATTGTGGATAAGATAATACAAAAATTATTAAGTAATAGAAATCAATGGAAAACCTTAACTCACATTTTTTATTTTTTGTTATTAAAAAATATGTATTGTGGCATAATCTAAGATGATACAAAAAATTATTAAGTAATAGAAATCAATGGAAAACCTAAACTCACATTTTTTATTTTATGTTATTAAAAAATATGTATTGTGGATAAGATAATACAAAAATTATTAAGTAATAGAAATCAATGGAAAACCTAAACTCACATTTTTTATTTTTTGTTATTAAAAAATATGTATTGTGGCATAATCTAAGATAATACAAAAAATTATTAAGTAATAGAAATCAATGGAAAACCTTAACTCACATTTTTTATTTTTTGTTATTAAAAAATATGTATTGTGGCATAATCTAAGATGATACAAGAAATTATTAAGTAATAGAAATCAATGGAAAACTTAAACTCACATTTTTTATTTTTTGTTATTAAAAAATATGTATTGTGGATAAGATAATACAAAAATTATTAAGTAATAGAAATCAATGGAAAACCTAAAATCACATTTTTTATTTTTTGTTATTAAAAAATATGTATTGTGGCATAATCTAAGATAATACAAAAAATTATTAAGTAATAGAAATCAATGGAAAACCTAAAATCACATTTTTTATTTTTTGTTATTAAAAAATATGTATTGTGGCATAATCTAAGATAATACAAAAAATTATTAAGTAATAGAAATCAATGGAAAACCTAAAATCACATTTTTTATTTTTTGTTATTAAAAAATATGTATTGTGGCATAATCTAAGATAATACAAAAAATTATTAAGTAATAGACATCAATGGAAAACCTAAACTCACATTTTTTATTTCTTGTTATTAAAAAATATGTATTGTGGCATAATCTAAGATAATACAAAAAATTATTAAGTAATAGACATCAATGGAAAACCTAAACTCACATTTTTTATTTTTTGTTATTAAAAAATATGTATTGTGGCATAATCTAAGATGATACAAGAAATTATTAAGTAATAGAAATCAATGGAAAACTTAAACTCACATTTTTTATTTTTTGTTATTAAAAAATATGTATTGTGGATAAGATAATACAAAAATTATTAAGTAATGGAAATCAATGGAAAACCTAAACTCACATTTTTTATTTTTTGTTATTAAAAAATATGTATTGTGGCATAATCTAAGATAATACAAAAAATTATTAAGTAATAGAAATCAATGGAAAACCTAAAATCACATTTTTTATTTTTTGTTATTAAAAAATATGTATTGTGGCATAATCTAAGATAATACAAAAAATTATTAAGTAATAGAAATCAATGGAAAACCTAAAATCACATTTTTTATTTTTTGTTATTAAAAAATATGTATTGTGGCATAATCTAAGATGATACAAAAAATTATTAAGTAATAGACATCAATGGAAAACCTAAACTCACATTTTTTATTTCTTGTTATTAAAAAATATGTATTGTGGCATAATCTAAGATGATACAAAAAATTATTAAGTAATAGACATCAATGGAAAACCTAAACTCACATTTTTTATTTTTTGTTATTAAAAAATATGTATTGTGGCATAATCTAAGATAATACAAAAAATTATTAAGTAATAGAAATCAATGGAAAACCTAAACTCACATTTTTTATTTTTTGTTATTAAAAAATATGTATTGTGGCATAATCTAAGATAATACAAAAAATTATTAAGTAATAGAAATCAATGGAAAACCTAAACTCACATTTTTTATTTTTTGTTATTAAAAAATATGTATTGTGGCATAATCTAAGATAATACAAAAAATTATTAAGTAATAGAAATCAATGGAAAACCTAAACTCACATTTTTTTTTTTTGTTATTAAAAAATATGTATTGTGGCATAATCTAAGATAATACAAAAAATTATTAAGTAATAGAAATCAATGGAAAACCTAAACTCACATTTTTTATTTTTTGTTATTAAAAAATATGTATTGTGGCATAATCTAAGATAATACAAAAAATTATTAAGTAATAGAAATCAATGGAAAACCTAAACTCACATTTTTTATTTTTTGTTATTAAAAAATATGTATTGTGGCATAATCTAAGATAATACAAAAAATTATTAAGTAATAGAAATCAATGGAAAACCTAAAATCACATTTTTTATTTTTTGTTATTAAAAAATATGTATTGTGGCATAATCTAAGATAATACAAAAAATTATTAAGTAATAGACATCAATGGAAAACCTAAACTCACATTTTTTATTTCTTGTTATTAAAAAATATGTATTGTGGCATAATCTAAGATGATACAAAAAATTATTAAGTAATAGACATCAATGGAAAACCTAAACTCACATTTTTTATTTTTTGTTATTAAAAAATATGTATTGTGGCATAATCTAAGATGATACAAAAAATTATTAAGTAATAGACATCAATGGAAAACCTAAACTCACATTTTTTATTTTTTGTTATTAAAAAATATGTATTGTGGCATAATCTAAGATAATACAAAAAATTATTAAGTAATAGAAATCAATGGAAAACCTAAACTCACATTTTTTATTTTTTGTTATTAAAAAATATGTATTGTGGCATAATCTAAGATAATACAAAAAATTATTAAGTAATAGAAATCAATGGAAAACCTAAACTCACATTTTTTATTTTTTGTTATTAAAAAATATGTATTGTGGCATAATCTAAGATAATACAAAAAATTATTAAGTAATAGAAATCAATGGAAAACCTAAACTCACATTTTTTATTTTTTGTTATTAAAAAATATGTATTGTGGCATTATCTAAGATAATACAAAAAATTATTAAGTAATAGAAATCAATGGAAAACCTAAACTCACATTTTTTATTTTTTGTTATTAAAAAATATGTATTGTGGCATAATCTAAGATGATACAAAAAATTATTAAGTAATAGAAATCAATGGAAAACCTAAAATCACATTTTTTATTTTTTGTTATTAAAAAATATGTATTGTGGCATAATCTAAGATGATACAAAAAATTATTAAGTAATAGAAATCAATGGAAAACCTAAACTCACATTTTTTATTTTTTGTTATTAAAAAATATGTATTGTGGCATAATCTAAGATAATACAAAAAATTATTAAGTAATAGAAATCAATGGAAAACCTAAAATCACATTTTTTATTTTTTGTTATTAAAAAATATGTATTGTGGCATAATCTAAGATAATACAAAAAATTATTAAGTAATAGACATCAATGGAAAACCTAAACTCACATTTTTTATTTCTTGTTATTAAAAAATATGTATTGTGGCATAATCTAAGATGATACAAAAAATTATTAAGTAATAGACATCAATGGAAAACCTAAACTCACATTTTTTATTTTTTGTTATTAAAAAATATGTATTGTGGCATAATCTAAGATAATACAAAAAATTATTAAGTAATAGAAATCAATGGAAAACCTAAACTCACATTTTTTATTTTTTGTTATTAAAAAATATGTATTGTGGCATAATCTAAGATAATACAAAAAATTATTAAGTAATAGAAATCAATGGAAAACCTAAACTCACATTTTTTATTTTTTGTTATTAAAAAATATGTATTGTGGCATAATCTAAGATAATACAAAAAATTATTAAGTAATAGAAATCAATGGAAAACCTAAAATCACATTTTTTATTTTTTGTTATTAAAAAATATGTATTGTGGCATAATCTAAGATAATACAAAAAATTATTAAGTAATAGAAATCAATGGAAAACCTAAAATCACATTTTTTATTTTTTGTTATTAAAAAATATGTATTGTGGCATAATCTAAGATAATACAAAAAATTATTAAGTAATAGAAATCAATGGAAAACCTAAACTCACATTTTTTATTTCTTGTTATTAAAAAATATGTATTGTGGCATAATCTAAGATGATACAAAAAATTATTAAGTAATAGACATCAATGGAAAACCTAAACTCACATTTTTTATTTTTTGTTATTAAAAAATATGTATTGTGGCATAATCTAAGATGATACAAAAAATTATTAAGTAATAGACATCAATGGAAAACCTAAACTCACATTTTTTATTTTTTGTTATTAAAAAATATGTATTGTGGCATAATCTAAGATAATACAAAAAATTATTAAGTAATAGAAATCAATGGAAAACCTAAACTCACATTTTTTATTTTTTGTTATTAAAAAATATGTATTGTGGCATAATCTAAGATAATACAAAAAATTATTAAGTAATAGAAATCAATGGAAAACCTAAACTCACATTTTTTATTTTTTGTTATTAAAAAATATGTATTGTGGCATAATCTAAGATAATACAAAAAATTATTAAGTAATAGAAATCAATGGAAAACCTAAACTCACATTTTTTATTTTTTGTTATTAAAAAATATGTATTGTGGCATAATCTAAGATGATACAAAAAATTATTAAGTAATGGAAATCAATGGAAAACCTAAAATCACATTTTTTATTTTTTGTTATTAAAAAATATGTATTGTGGCATAATCTAAGATGATACAAAAAATTATTAAGTAATAGAAATCAATGGAAAACCTAAACTCACATTTTTTATTTTTTGTTATTAAAAAATATGTATTGTGGCATAATCTAAGATAATACAAAAAATTATTAAGTAATAGAAATCAATGGAAAACCTAAACTCACATTTTTTATTTTTTGTTATTAAAAAATATGTATTGTGGCATAATCTAAGATAATACAAAAAATTATTAAGTAATAGAAATCAATGGAAAACCTAAACTCACATTTTTTATTTTTTGTTATTAAAAAATATGTATTGTGGCATAATCTAAGATAATACAAAAAATTATTAAGTAATAGAAATCAATGGAAAACCTAAACTCACATTTTTTATTTTTTGTTATTAAAAAATATGTATTGTGGCATAATCTAAGATAATACAAAAAATTATTAAGTAATAGAAATCAATGGAAAACCTAAACTCACATTTTTTATTTTTTGTTATTAAAAAATATGTATTGTGGCATAATCTAAGATAATACAAAAAATTATTAAGTAATAGAAATCAATGGAAAACCTAAACTCACATTTTTTATTTTTTGTTATTAAAAAATATGTATTGTGGCATAATCTAAGATAATACAAAAAATTATTAAGTAATAGAAATCAATGGAAAACCTAAACTCACATTTTTTATTTTTTGTTATTAAAAAATATGTATTGTGGCATAATCTAAGATGATACAAAAAATTATTAAGTAATAGAAATCAATGGAAAACCTAAAATCACATTTTTTATTTTTTGTTATTAAAAAATATGTATTGTGGCATAATCTAAGATGATACAAAAAATTATTAAGTAATAGAAATCAATGGAAAACCTAAACTCACATTTTTTATTTTTTGTTATTAAAAAATATGTATTGTGGCATAATCTAAGATGATACAAAAAATTATTAAGTAATAGAAATCAATGGAAAACCTAAAATCACATTTTTTATTTTTTGTTATTAAAAAATATGTATTGTGGCATAATCTAAGATAATACAAAAAATTATTAAGTAATAGAAATCAATGGAAAACCTAAACTCACATTTTTTATTTTTTGTTATTAAAAAATATGTATTGTGGCATAATCTAAGATAATACAAAAAATTATTAAGTAATAGAAATCAATGGAAAACCTAAACTCACATTTTTTATTTTTTGTTATTAAAAAATATGTATTGTGGCATAATCTAAGATAATACAAAAAATTATTAAGTAATAGAAATCAATGGAAAACCTAAACTCACATTTTTTATTTTTTGTTATTAAAAAATATGTATTGTGGCATAATCTAAGATGATACAAAAAATTATTAAGTAATAGAAATCAATGGAAAACCTAAAATCACATTTTTTATTTTTTGTTATTAAAAAATATGTATTGTGGCATAATCTAAGATAATACAAAAAATTATTAAGTAATAGAAATCAATGGAAAACCTAAACTCACATTTTTTATTTTTTGTTATTAAAAAATATGTATTGTGGCATAATCTAAGATAATACAAAAAATTATTAAGTAATAGAAATCAATGGAAAACCTAAACTCACATTTTTTATTTTTTGTTATTAAAAAATATGTATTGTGGCATAATCTAAGATAATACAAAAAATTATTAAGTAATAGAAATCAATGGAAAACCTAAACTCACATTTTTTATTTTTTGTTATTAAAAAATATGTATTGTGGCATAATCTAAGATAATACAAAAAATTATTAAGTAATAGAAATCAATGGAAAACCTAAACTCACATTTTTTATTTTTTGTTATTAAAAAATATGTATTGTGGCATAATCTAAGATAATACAAAAAATTATTAAGTAATAGAAATCAATGGAAAACCTAAACTCACATTTTTTATTTTTTGTTATTAAAAAATATGTATTGTGGCATAATCTAAGATAATACAAAAAATTATTAAGTAATAGAAATCAATGGAAAACCTAAACTCACATTTTTTATTTTTTGTTATTAAAAAATATGTATTGTGGCATAATCTAAGATAATACAAAAAATTATTAAGTAATAGAAATCAATGGAAAACCTAAACTCACATTTTTTATTTTTTGTTATTAAAAAATATGTATTGTGGCATAATCTAAGATAATACAAAAAATTATTAAGTAATAGAAATCAATGGAAAACCTAAACTCACATTTTTTATTTTTTGTTATTAAAAAATATGTATTGTGGCATAATCTAAGATGATACAAAAAATTATTAAGTAATAGAAATCAATGGAAAACCTAAACTCACATTTTTTATTTTTTGTTATTAAAAAATATGTATTGTGGCATAATCTAAGATGATACAAAAAATTATTAAGTAATAGAAATCAATGGAAAACCTAAAATCACATTTTTTATTTTTTGTTATTAAAAAATATGTATTGTGGCATAATCTAAGATGATACAAAAAATTATTAAGTAATAGAAATCAATGGAAAACCTAAACTCACATTTTTTATTTTTTGTTATTAAAAAATATGTATTGTGGCATAATCTAAGATGATACAAAAAATTATTAAGTAATAGAAATCAATGGAAAACCTAAAATCACATTTTTTATTTTTTGTTATTAAAAAATATGTATTGTGGCATAATCTAAGATGATACAAAAAATTATTAAGTAATAGAAATCAATGGAAAACCTAAACTCACATTTTTTATTTTTTGTTATTAAAAAATATGTATTGTGGCATAATCTAAGATGATACAAAAAATTATTAAGTAATAGAAATCAATGGAAAACCTAAAATCACATTTTTTATTTTTTGTTATTAAAAAATATGTATTGTGGCATAATCTAAGATAATACAAAAAATTATTAAGTAATAGAAATCAATGGAAAACCTAAAATCACATTTTTTATTTTTTGTTATTAAAAAATATGTATTGTGGCATAATCTAAGATAATACAAAAAATTATTAAGTAATAGAAATCAATGGAAAACCTAAACTCACATTTTTTATTTCTTGTTATTAAAAAATATGTATTGTGGCATAATCTAAGATGATACAAAAAATTATTAAGTAATAGACATCAATGGAAAACCTAAACTCACATTTTTTATTTTTTGTTATTAAAAAATATGTATTGTGGCATAATCTAAGATGATACAAAAAATTATTAAGTAATAGACATCAATGGAAAACCTAAACTCACATTTTTTATTTTTTGTTATTAAAAAATATGTATTGTGGCATAATCTAAGATAATACAAAAAATTATTAAGTAATAGAAATCAATGGAAAACCAAAACTCACATTTTTTATTTTTTGTTATTAAAAAATATGTATTGTGGCATAATCTAAGATAATACAAAAAATTATTAAGTAATAGAAATCAATGGAAAACCTAAACTCACATTTTTTATTTTTTGTTATTAAAAAATATGTATTGTGGCATAATCTAAGATAATACAAAAAATTATTAAGTAATAGAAATCAATGGAAAACCTAAACTCACATTTTTTATTTTTTGTTATTAAAAAATATGTATTGTGGCATAATCTAAGATGATACAAAAAATTATTAAGTAATGGAAATCAATGGAAAACCTAAAATCACATTTTTTATTTTTTGTTATTAAAAAATATGTATTGTGGCATAATCTAAGATGATACAAAAAATTATTAAGTAATAGAAATCAATGGAAAACCTAAACTCACATTTTTTATTTTTTGTTATTAAAAAATATGTATTGTGGCATAATCTAAGATGATACAAAAAATTATTAAGTAATGGAAATCAATGGAAAACCTAAAATCACATTTTTTATTTTTTGTTATTAAAAAATATGTATTGTGGCATAATCTAAGATGATACAAAAAATTATTAAGTAATGGAAATCAATGGAAAACCTAAAATCACATTTTTTATTTTTTGTTATTAAAAAATATGTATTGTGGCATAATCTAAGATGATACAAAAAATTATTAAGTAATGGAAATCAATGGAAAACCTAAACTCACATTTTTTATTTTTTGTTATTAAAAAATATGTATTGTGGCATAATCTAAGATGATACAAAAAATTATTAAGTAATAGAAATCAATGGAAAACCTAAACTCACATTTTTTATTTTTTGTTATTAAAAAATATGTATTGTGGCATAATCTAAGATAATACAAAAAATTATTAAGTAATAGAAATCAATGGAAAACCTAAACTCACATTTTTTATTTTTTGTTATTAAAAAATATGTATTGTGGCATAATCTAAGATAATACAAAAAATTATTAAGTAATAGAAATCAATGGAAAACCTAAACTCACATTTTTTATTTTTTGTTATTAAAAAATATGTATTGTGGCATAATCTAAGATAATACAAAAAATTATTAAGTAATAGAAATCAATGGAAAACCTAAACTCACATTTTTTATTTTTTGTTATTAAAAAATATGTATTGTGGCATAATCTAAGATGATACAAAAAATTATTAAGTAATAGAAATCAATGGAAAACCTAAACTCACATTTTTTATTTTTTGTTATTAAAAAATATGTATTGTGGCATAATCTAAGATAATACAAAAAATTATTAAGTAATAGAAATCAATGGAAAACCTAAACTCACATTTTTTATTTTTGTTATTAAAAAATATGTATTGTGGCATAATCTAAGATGATACAAAAAATTATTAAGTAATAGAAATCAATGGAAAACCTAAACTCACATTTTTTATTTTTTGTTATTAAAAAATATGTATTGTGGCATAATCTAAGATAATACAAAAAATTATTAAGTAATAGAAATCAATGGAAAACCTAAAATCACATTTTTTATTTTTTGTTATTAAAAAATATGTATTGTGGCATAATCTAAGATAATACAAAAAATTATTAAGTAATAGAAATCAATGGAAAACCTAAACTCACATTTTTTATTTTTTGTTATTAAAAAATATGTATTGTGGCATAATCTAAGATAATACAAAAAATTATTAAGTAATAGAAATCAATGGAAAACCTAAACTCACATTTTTTATTTTTTGTTATTAAAAAATATGTATTGTGGCATAATCTAAGATGATACAAAAAATTATTAAGTAATGGAAATCAATGGAAAACCTAAAATCACATTTTTTATTTTTTGTTATTAAAAAATATGTATTGTGGCATAATCTAAGATGATACAAAAAATTATTAAGTAATGGAAATCAATGGAAAACCTAAACTCACATTTTTTATTTTTTGTTATTAAAAAATATGTATTGTGGCATAATCTAAGATGATACAAAAAATTATTAAGTAATAGAAATCAATGGAAAACCTAAACTCACATTTTTTATTTTTTGTTATTAAAAAATATGTATTGTGGCATAATCTAAGATAATACAAAAAATTATTAAGTAATAGAAATCAATGGAAAACCTAAAATCACATTTTTTATTTTTTGTTATTAAAAAATATGTATTGTGGCATAATCTAAGATAATACAAAAAATTATTAAGTAATAGAAATCAATGGAAAACCTAAAATCACATTTTTTATTTTTTGTTATTAAAAAATATGTATTGTGGCATAATCTAAGATAATACAAAAAATTATTAAGTAATAGAAATCAATGGAAAACCTAAAATCACATTTTTTATTTTTTGTTATTAAAAAATATGTATTGTGGCATAATCTAAGATAATACAAAAAATTATTAAGTAATAGAAATCAATGGAAAACCTAAACTCACATTTTTTATTTTTTGTTATTAAAAAATATGTATTGTGGCATAATCTAAGATAATACAAAAAATTATTAAGTAATAGAAATCAATGGAAAACCTAAACTCACATTTTTTATTTTTTGTTATTAAAAAATATGTATTGTGGCATAATCTAAGATGATACAAAAAATTATTAAGTAATGGAAATCAATGGAAAACCTAAAATCACATTTTTTATTTTTTGTTATTAAAAAATATGTATTGTGGCATAATCTAAGATGATACAAAAAATTATTAAGTAATGGAAATCAATGGAAAACCTAAACTCACATTTTTTATTTTTTGTTATTAAAAAATATGTATTGTGGCATAATCTAAGATGATACAAAAAATTATTAAGTAATAGAAATCAATGGAAAACCTAAACTCACATTTTTTATTTTTTGTTATTAAAAAATATGTATTGTGGCATAATCTAAGATAATACAAAAAATTATTAAGTAATAGAAATCAATGGAAAACCTAAACTCACATTTTTTATTTTTTTGTTATTAAAAAATATGTATTGTGGCATAATCTAAGATAATACAAAAAATTATTAAGTAATAGAAATCAATGGAAAACCTAAACTCACATTTTTTATTTTTTGTTATTAAAAAATATGTATTGTGGCATAATCTAAGATAATACAAAAAATTATTAAGTAATAGAAATCAATGGAAAACCTAAACTCACATTTTTTATTTTTTGTTATTAAAAAATATGTATTGTGGCATAATCTAAGATGATACAAAAAATTATTAAGTAATAGAAATCAATGGAAAACCTAAACTCACATTTTTTATTTTTTGTTATTAAAAAATATGTATTGTGGCATAATCTAAGATAATACAAAAAATTATTAAGTAATAGAAATCAATGGAAAACCTAAACTCACATTTTTTATTTTTTGTTATTAAAAAATATGTATTGTGGCATAATCTAAGATGATACAAAAAATTATTAAGTAATAGAAATCAATGGAAAACCTAAACTCACATTTTTTATTTTTTGTTATTAAAAAATATGTATTGTGGCATAATCTAAGATAATACAAAAAATTATTAAGTAATAGAAATCAATGGAAAACCTAAAATCACATTTTTTATTTTTTGTTATTAAAAAATATGTATTGTGGCATAATCTAAGATAATACAAAAAATTATTAAGTAATAGAAATCAATGGAAAACCTAAACTCACATTTTTTATTTCTTGTTATTAAAAAATATGTATTGTGGCATAATCTAAGATGATACAAAAAATTATTAAGTAATAGACATCAATGGAAAACCTAAACTCACATTTTTTATTTTTTGTTATTAAAAAATATGTATTGTGGCATAATCTAAGATGATACAAAAAATTATTAAGTAATAGACATCAATGGAAAACCTAAACTCACATTTTTTATTTTTTGTTATTAAAAAATATGTATTGTGGCATAATCTAAGATAATACAAAAAATTATTAAGTAATAGAAATCAATGGAAAACCTAAACTCACATTTTTTATTTTTTGTTATTAAAAAATATGTATTGTGGCATAATCTAAGATGATACAAAAAATTATTAAGTAATAGAAATCAATGGAAAACCTAAACTCACATTTTTTATTTTTTGTTATTAAAAAATATGTATTGTGGCATAATCTAAGATAATACAAAAAATTATTAAGTAATAGAAATCAATGGAAAACCTAAACTCACATTTTTTATTTTTTGTTATTAAAAAATATGTATTGTGGCATAATCTAAGATAATACAAAAAATTATTAAGTAATAGAAATCAATGGAAAACCTAAACTCACATTTTTTATTTTTGTTATTAAAAAATATGTATTGTGGCATAATCTAAGATAATACAAAAAATTATTAAGTAATAGAAATCAATGGAAAACCTAAACTCACATTTTTTATTTTTTGTTATTAAAAAATATGTATTGTGGCATAATCTAAGATAATACAAAAAATTATTAAGTAATAGAAATCAATGGAAAACCTAAACTCACATTTTTTATTTTTTGTTATTAAAAAATATGTATTGTGGCATAATCTAAGATAATACAAAAAATTATTAAGTAATAGAAATCAATGGAAAACCTAAACTCACATTTTTTATTTTTTGTTATTAAAAAATATGTATTGTGGCATAATCTAAGATAATACAAAAAATTATTAAGTAATAGAAATCAATGGAAAACCTAAACTCACATTTTTTATTTTTTGTTATTAAAAAATATGTATTGTGGCATAATCTAAGATAATACAAAAAATTATTAAGTAATAGACATCAATGGAAAACCAAAACTCACATTTTTTATTTTTTGTTATTAAAAAATATGTATTGTGGCATAATCTAAGATAATACAAAAAATTATTAAGTAATAGACATCAATGGAAAACCAAAACTCACATTTTTTATTTTTTGTTATTAAAAAATATGTATTGTGGCATAATCTAAGATAATACAAAAAATTATTAAGTAATAGAAATCAATGGAAAACCTAAACTCACATTTTTTATTTTTTGTTATTAAAAAATATGTATTGTGGCATAATCTAAGATAATACAAAAAATTATTAAGTAATAGAAATCAATGGAAAACCTAAACTCACATTTTTTATTTTTTGTTATTAAAAAATATGTATTGTGGCATAATCTAAGATGATACAAAAAATTATTAAGTAATGGAAATCAATGGAAAACCTAAAATCACATTTTTTATTTTTTGTTATTAAAAAATATGTATTGTGGCATAATCTAAGATGATACAAAAAATTATTAAGTAATAGAAATCAATGGAAAACCTAAACTCACATTTTTTATTTTTTGTTATTAAAAAATATGTATTGTGGCATAATCTAAGATGATACAAAAAATTATTAAGTAATAGACATCAATGGAAAACCTAAACTCACATTTTTTATTTTTTGTTATTAAAAAATATGTATTGTGGCATAATCTAAGATAATACAAAAAATTATTAAGTAATAGAAATCAATGGAAAACCTAAACTCACATTTTTTATTTTTTGTTATTAAAAAATATGTATTGTGGCATAATCTAAGATGATACAAAAAATTATTAAGTAATAGAAATCAATGGAAAACCTAAACTCACATTTTTTATTTTTTGTTATTAAAAAATATGTATTGTGGCATAATCTAAGATAATACAAAAAATTATTAAGTAATAGAAATCAATGGAAAACCTAAACTCACATTTTTTATTTTTTGTTATTAAAAAATATGTATTGTGGCATAATCTAAGATGATACAAAAAATTATTAAGTAATAGAAATCAATGGAAAACCTAAACTCACATTTTTTATTTTTTGTTATTAAAAAATATGTATTGTGGCATAATCTAAGATAATACAAAAAATTATTAAGTAATAGACATCAATGGAAAACCTAAACTCACATTTTTTATTTTTTGTTATTAAAAAATATGTATTGTGGCATAATCTAAGATAATACAAAAAATTATTAAGTAATAGAAATCAATGGAAAACCTAAACTCACATTTTTTATTTTTTGTTATTAAAAAATATGTATTGTGGCATAATCTAAGATAATACAAAAAATTATTAAGTAATAGAAATCAATGGAAAACCTAAACTCACATTTTTTATTTTTTGTTATTAAAAAATATGTATTGTGGCATAATCTAAGATAATACAAAAAATTATTAAGTAATAGAAATCAATGGAAAACCTAAACTCACATTTTTTATTTTTTGTTATTAAAAAATATGTATTGTGGCATAATCTAAGATAATACAAAAAATTATTAAGTAATAGACATCAATGGAAAACCTAAACTCACATTTTTTATTTTTTGTTATTAAAAAATATGTATTGTGGCATAATCTAAGATAATACAAAAAATTATTAAGTAATAGAAATCAATGGAAAACCTAAACTCACATTTTTTATTTTTTGTTATTAAAAAATATGTATTGTGGCATAATCTAAGATAATACAAAAAATTATTAAGTAATAGACATCAATGGAAAACCTAAACTCACATTTTTTATTTTTTGTTATTAAAAAATATGTATTGTGGCATAATCTAAGATAATACAAAAAATTATTAAGTAATAGAAATCAATGGAAAACCTAAACTCACATTTTTTATTTTTTGTTATTAAAAAATATGTATTGTGGCATAATCTAAGATAATACAAAAAATTATTAAGTAATAGAAATCAATGGAAAACCTAAACTCACATTTTTTATTTTTTGTTATTAAAAAATATGTATTGTGGCATAATCTAAGATAATACAAAAAATTATTAAGTAATAGAAATCAATGGAAAACCTAAACTCACATTTTTTATTTTTTGTTATTAAAAAATATGTATTGTGGCATAATCTAAGATGATACAAAAAATTATTAAGTAATAGAAATCAATGGAAAACCTAAACTCACATTTTTTATTTTTTGTTATTAAAAAATATGTATTGTGGCATAATCTAAGATGATACAAAAAATTATTAAGTAATAGAAATCAATGGAAAACCTAAAATCACATTTTTTATTTTTTGTTATTAAAAAATATGTATTGTGGCATAATCTAAGATGATACAAAAAATTATTAAGTAATAGAAATCAATGGAAAACCTAAAATCACATTTTTTATTTTTTGTTATTAAAAAATATGTATTGTGGCATAATCTAAGATGATACAAAAAATTATTAAGTAATAGAAATCAATGGAAAACCTAAACTCACATTTTTTATTTCTTGTTATTAAAAAATATGTATTGTGGCATAATCTAAGATGATACAAAAAATTATTAAGTAATAGAAATCAATGGAAAACCTAAAATCACATTTTTTATTTTTTGTTATTAAAAAATATGTATTGTGGCATAATCTAAGATAATACAAAAAATTATTAAGTAATAGAAATCAATGGAAAACCTAAAATCACATTTTTTATTTTTTGTTATTAAAAAATATGTATTGTGGCATAATCTAAGATAATACAAAAAATTATTAAGTAATAGACATCAATGGAAAACCTAAACTCACATTTTTTATTTCTTGTTATTAAAAAATATGTATTGTGGCATAATCTAAGATGATACAAAAAATTATTAAGTAATAGACATCAATGGAAAACCTAAACTCACATTTTTTATTTTTTGTTATTAAAAAATATGTATTGTGGCATAATCTAAGATGATACAAAAAATTATTAAGTAATAGACATCAATGGAAAACCTAAACTCACATTTTTTATTTTTTGTTATTAAAAAATATGTATTGTGGCATAATCTAAGATAATACAAAAAATTATTAAGTAATAGAAATCAATGGAAAACCTAAACTCACATTTTTTATTTTTTGTTATTAAAAAATATGTATTGTGGCATAATCTAAGATAATACAAAAAATTATTAAGTAATAGAAATCAATGGAAAACCTAAACTCACATTTTTTATTTTTTGTTATTAAAAAATATGTATTGTGGCATAATCTAAGATAATACAAAAAATTATTAAGTAATAGAAATCAATGGAAAACCTAAACTCACATTTTTTATTTTTTGTTATTAAAAAATATGTATTGTGGCATAATCTAAGATAATACAAAAAATTATTAAGTAATAGAAATCAATGGAAAACCTAAACTCACATTTTTTATTTTTTGTTATTAAAAAATATGTATTGTGGCATAATCTAAGATGATACAAAAAATTATTAAGTAATGGAAATCAATGGAAAACCTAAAATCACATTTTTTATTTTTTGTTATTAAAAAATATGTATTGTGGCATAATCTAAGATGATACAAAAAATTATTAAGTAATAGAAATCAATGGAAAACCTAAACTCACATTTTTTATTTTTTGTTATTAAAAAATATGTATTGTGGCATAATCTAAGATGATACAAAAAATTATTAAGTAATAGACATCAATGGAAAACCTAAACTCACATTTTTTATTTTTTGTTATTAAAAAATATGTATTGTGGCATAATCTAAGATAATACAAAAAATTATTAAGTAATAGAAATCAATGGAAAACCTAAACTCACATTTTTTATTTTTTGTTATTAAAAAATATGTATTGTGGCATAATCTAAGATAATACAAAAAATTATTAAGTAATAGAAATCAATGGAAAACCTAAACTCACATTTTTTATTTTTTGTTATTAAAAAATATGTATTGTGGCATAATCTAAGATAATACAAAAAATTATTAAGTAATAGACATCAATGGAAAACCTAAACTCACATTTTTTATTTTTTGTTATTAAAAAATATGTATTGTGGCATAATCTAAGATAATACAAAAAATTATTAAGTAATAGAAATCAATGGAAAACCTAAACTCACATTTTTTATTTTTTGTTATTAAAAAATATGTATTGTGGCATAATCTAAGATAATACAAAAAATTATTAAGTAATAGAAATCAATGGAAAACCTAAACTCACATTTTTTATTTTTTGTTATTAAAAAATATGTATTGTGGCATAATCTAAGATAATACAAAAAATTATTAAGTAATAGAAATCAATGGAAAACCTAAACTCACATTTTTTATTTTTTGTTATTAAAAAATATGTATTGTGGCATAATCTAAGATAATACAAAAAATTATTAAGTAATAGAAATCAATGGAAAACCTAAACTCACATTTTTTATTTTTTGTTATTAAAAAATATGTATTGTGGCATAATCTAAGATAATACAAAAAATTATTAAGTAATAGACATCAATGGAAAACCTAAACTCACATTTTTTATTTTTTGTTATTAAAAAATATGTATTGTGGCATAATCTAAGATAATACAAAAAATTATTAAGTAATAGACATCAATGGAAAACCTAAACTCACATTTTTTATTTTTTGTTATTAAAAAATATGTATTGTGGCATAATCTAAGATAATACAAAAAATTATTAAGTAATAGAAATCAATGGAAAACCTAAACTCACATTTTTTATTTTTTGTTATTAAAAAATATGTATTGTGGCATAATCTAAGATAATACAAAAAATTATTAAGTAATAGAAATCAATGGAAAACCTAAACTCACATTTTTTATTTTTTGTTATTAAAAAATATGTATTGTGGCATAATCTAAGATAATACAAAAAATTATTAAGTAATAGACATCAATGGAAAACCTAAACTCACATTTTTTATTTTTTGTTATTAAAAAATATGTATTGTGGCATAATCTAAGATGATACAAAAAATTATTAAGTAATAGAAATCAATGGAAAACCTAAACTCACATTTTTTATTTTTTGTTATTAAAAAATATGTATTGTGGCATAATCTAAGATAATACAAAAAATTATTAAGTAATAGAAATCAATGGAAAACCTAAACTCACATTTTTTATTTTTTGTTATTAAAAAATATGTATTGTGGCATAATCTAAGATGATACAAAAAATTATTAAGTAATAGAAATCAATGGAAAACCTAAACTCACATTTTTTATTTTTTGTTATTAAAAAATATGTATTGTGGCATAATCTAAGATAATACAAAAAATTATTAAGTAATAGACATCAATGGAAAACCTAAACTCACATTTTTTATTTTTTGTTATTAAAAAATATGTATTGTGGCATAATCTAAGATAATACAAAAAATTATTAAGTAATAGAAATCAATGGAAAACCTAAACTCACATTTTTTATTTTTTGTTATTAAAAAATATGTATTGTGGCATAATCTAAGATGATACAAAAAATTATTAAGTAATAGAAATCAATGGAAAACCTAAACTCACATTTTTTATTTTTTGTTATTAAAAAATATGTATTGTGGCATAATCTAAGATAATACAAAAAATTATTAAGTAATAGAAATCAATGGAAAACCTAAACTCACATTTTTTATTTTTTGTTATTAAAAAATATGTATTGTGGCATAATCTAAGATGATACAAAAAATTATTAAGTAATAGAAATCAATGGAAAACCTAAACTCACATTTTTTATTTTTTGTTATTAAAAAATATGTATTGTGGCATAATCTAAGATAATACAAAAAATTATTAAGTAATAGACATCAATGGAAAACCTAAACTCACATTTTTTATTTTTTGTTATTAAAAAATATGTATTGTGGCATAATCTAAGATAATACAAAAAATTATTAAGTAATAGACATCAATGGAAAACCTAAACTCACATTTTTTATTTTTTGTTATTAAAAAATATGTATTGTGGCATAATCTAAGATGATACAAAAAATTATTAAGTAATAGACATCAATGGAAAACCTAAACTCACATTTTTTATTTTTTGTTATTAAAAAATATGTATTGTGGCATAATCTAAGATAAAACAAAAAATTATTAAGTAATAGAAATCAATGGAAAACCTTAACTCACATTTTTTATTTTTTGTTATTAAAAAATATGAATTGTGGATAAGATAATACAAAAATTATTAAGTAATAGAAATCAATGGAAAACCTTAACTCACATTTTTTATTTTTTGTTATTAAAAAATATGAATTGTGGATAAGATAATACAAAAATTATTAAGTAATAGAAATCAATGGAAAACCTTAACTAACATTTTTTATTTTTTGTTATTAAAAAATTTGTATTGTGGCATAATCTAAGATGATACAAAAAATTATTAAGTAATAGACATCAAGGGAAAACCTAAAATCACATTTTTTATTTTTTGTTATTAAAAAATATGAATTGTGGATAAGATAATACAAAAATTATTAAGTAATAGAAATCAATGGAAAACCTTAACTCACATTTTTTATTTTTTGTTATTAAAAAATATGAATTGTGGATAAGATAATACAAAAATTATTAAGTAATAGAAATCAATGGAAAACCTTAACTCACATTTTTTATTTTTTGTTATTAAAAAATTTGTATTGTGGCATAATCTAAGATGATACAAAAAATTATTAAGTAATAGACATCAAGGGAAAACCTAAAATCACATTTTTTATTTTTTGTTATTAAAAAATATGAATTGTGGATAAGATAATACAAAAATTATTAAGTAATAGAAATCAATGGAAAACCTTAACTCACATTTTTTATTTTTTGTTATTAAAAAATTTGTATTGTGGCATAATCTAAGATGATACAAAAAATTATTAAGTAATAGACATCAAGGGAAAACCTAAAATCACATTTTTTATTTTTTGTTATTAAAAAATATGAATTGTGGATAAGATAATACAAAAATTATTAAGTAATAGAAATCAATGGAAAACCTTAACTCACATTTTTTATTTTTTGTTATTAAAAAATATGAATTGTGGATAAGATAATACAAAAATTATTAAGTAATAGAAATCAATGGAAAACCTTAACTCACATTTTTTATTTTTTGTTATTAAAAAATTTGTATTGTGGCATAATCTAAGATGATACAAAAAATTATTAAGTAATAGACATCAAGGGAAAACCTAAAATCACATTTTTTATTTTTTGTTATTAAAAAATATGAATTGTGGATAAGATAATACAAAAATTATTAAGTAATAGAAATCAATGGAAAACCTTAACTCACATTTTTTATTTTTTGTTATTAAAAAATTTGTATTGTGGCATAATCTAAGATGATACAAAAAATTATTAAGTAATAGACATCAAGGGAAAACCTAAAATCACATTTTTTATTTTTTGTTATTAAAAAATATGTATTGTGGCATAATCTAAGATGATGCAAAAAATTATTAAGTAATAGATATCAAGGGAAAACCTAAAATCACATTTTTTATTTTTTGTTATTAAAAAATATGTATTGTGGCATAATCTAAGATGATACAAAAAATTATTAAGTAATAGACATCAAGGGAAAACCTAAAATCACATTTTTTATTTTTTGTTATTAAAAAATATGTATTGTGGCATAATCTAAGATAATGCAAAAAATTATTAAGTAATAGAAATCAATGGAAAACCTAAACTCACATTTTTTATTTTTTGTTATTAAAAAATATGTATTGTGGATAAGATAATACAAAAATTATTAAGTAATAGAAATCAATGGAAAACCTAAAATCACATTTTTTATTTTTTGTTATTAAAAAATATGTATTGTGGCATAATCTAAGATAATACAAAAAATTATTAAGTAATAGACATCAAGGGAAAACCTAAAATCACATTTTTTATTTTTTGTTATTAAAAAATATGTATTGTGGCATAATCTAAAATAATACAAAAAATTATTAAGTAATAGAAATCAATGGAAAACCTAAACTTACATTTTTTATTTTTTGTTATTAAAAAATATGTATTGTGGCATAATCTAAGATAATACAAAAATTATTAAGTAATGGAAATCAATGGAAAACCTAAACTCACATTTTTTATTTTTTGTTATTAAAAAATATGTATTGTGGCATAATCTAAGATAATACAAAAAATTATTAAGTAATAGAAATCAATGGAAAACCTAAAATCACATTTTTTATTTTTTGTTATTAAAAAATATGTATTGTGGCATAATCTAAAATAATACAAAAAATTATTAAGTAATAGAAATCAATGGAAAACCTAAACTCACATTTTTTATTTTTTGTTATTAAAAAATATGTATTGTGGATAAAATAATACAAAAATTATTAAGTAATAGAAATCAATGGAAAACCTAAAATCACATTTTTTATTTTTTGTTATTAAAAAATATGTATTGTGGCATAATCTAAGATAATACAAAAAATTATTAAGTAATAGAAATCAATGGAAAACCTAAACTCACATTTTTTATTTTTTGTTATTAAAAAATATGTATTGTGGCATAATCTAAGATAATACAAAAAATTATTAAGTAATAGAAATCAATGGAAAACCTAAACTCACATTTTTTATTTTTTGTTATTAAAAAATATGTATTGTGGATAAAATAATACAAAAATTATTAAGTAATAGAAATCAATGGAAAACCTAAAATCACATTTTTTATTTTTTGTTATTAAAAAATATGTATTGTGGCATAATCTAAGATAATACAAAAAATTATTAAGTAATAGAAATCAATGGAAAACCTAAACTCACATTTTTTATTTTTTGTTATTAAAAAATATGTATTGTGGATAAAATAATACAAAAATTATTAAGTAATAGAAATCAATGGAAAACCTAAAATCACATTTTTTATTTTTTGTTATTAAAAAATATGTATTGTGGCATAATCTAAGATAATACAAAAAATTATTAAGTAATAGAAATCAATGGAAAACCTAAACTCACATTTTTTATTTTTTGTTATTAAAAAATATGTATTGTGGCATAATCTAAGATAATACAAAAAATTATTAAGTAATAGAAATCAATGGAAAACCTAAACTCACATTTTTTATTTTTTGTTATTAAAAAATATGTATTGTGGATAAGATAATACAAAAATTATTAAGTAATAGAAATCAATGGAAAACCTAAAATCACATTTTTTATTTTTTGTTATTAAAAAATATGTATTGTGGCATAATCTAAGATAATACAAAAAATTATTAAGTAATAGTAATCAATGGAAAACCTAAACTCACATTTTTTATTTTTTGTTATTAAAAAATATGTATTGTGGCATAATCTAAGATAATACAAAAAATTATTGAGTAATAGACATCAATGGAAAACCCAAACTCACATTTTTTATTTTTTGTTATTAAAAAATATGTATTGTGGATAAGATAATACAAAAAATTATTAAGTAATAGAAATCAATGGAAAACCTAAACTCACATTTTTTATTTTTTGTTATTAAAAAATATGTATTGTGGCATAATCTAAGATAATACAAAAAATTATTGAGTAATAGACATCAATGGAAAACCCAAACTCACATTTTTTATTTTTTGTTATTAAAAAATATGTATTGTGGATAAGATAATACAAAAATTATTAAGTAATAGAAATCAATGGAAAACCTAAAATCACATTTTTTATTTTTTGTTATTAAAAAATATGTATTGTGGCATAATCTAAGATAATACAAAAAATTATTAAGTAATAGAAATCAATGGAAAACCTAAACTCACATTTTTTATTTTTTGTTATTAAAAAATATGTATTGTGGCATAATCTAAGATAATACAAAAAATTATTAAGTAATAGAAATCAATGGAAAACCTAAACTCACATTTTTTATTTTTTGTTATTAAAAAATATGTATTGTGGATAAAATAATACAAAAATTATTAAGTAATAGAAATCAATGGAAAACCTAAAATCACATTTTTTATTTTTTGTTATTAAAAAATATGTATTGTGGCATAATCTAAGATAATACAAAAAATTATTAAGTAATAGAAATCAATGGAAAACCTAAACTCACATTTTTTATTTTTTGTTATTAAAAAATATGTATTGTGGCATAATCTAAGATAATACAAAAAATTATTAAGTAATAGAAATCAATGGAAAACCTAAACTCACATTTTTTATTTTTTGTTATTAAAAAATATGTATTGTGGATAAGATAATACAAAAATTATTAAGTAATAGAAATCAATGGAAAACCTAAAATCACATTTTTTATTTTTTGTTATTAAAAAATATGTATTGTGGATAAGATAATACAAAAATTATTAAGTAATAGAAATCAATGGAAAACCTAAAATCACATTTTTTATTTTTTGTTATTAAAAAATTTGTATTGTGGCATAATCTAAGATAATACAAAAAATTATTAAGTAATAGACATCAAGGGAAAACCTAAAATCACATTTTTTATTTTTTGTTATTAAAAAATATGTATTGTGGCATAATCTAAGATAATACAAAAATTATTAAGTAATAGAAATCAATGGAAAACCTAAACTCACATTTTTTATTTTTTGTTATTAAAAAAATATGTATTGTGGATAAGATAATACAAAAAATTATTAAGTAATAGAAATCAATGGAAAACCTAAACTCACATTTTTTATTTTTTGTTATTAAAAAATATGTATTGTGGATAAGATAATACAAAAATTATTAAGTAATAGAAATCAATGGAAAACCTAAAATCACATTTTTTATTTTTTGTTATTAAAAAATATGTATTGTGGATAAGATAATACAAAAATTATTAAGTAATAGAAATCAATGGAAAACCTAAAATCACATTTTTTATTTTTTGTTATTAAAAAATATGTATTGTGGCATAATCTAAGATAATACAAAAAATTATTAAGTAATAGAAATCAATGGAAAACCTAAACTCACATTTTTTATTTTTTGTTATTAAAAAATATGTATTGTGGATAAGATAATACAAAAATTATTAAGTAATAGAAATCAATGGAAAACCTAAAATCACATTTTTTATTTTTTGTTATTAAAAAATATGTATTGTGGCATAATCTAAGATAATACAAAAAATTATTAAGTAATAGAAATCAATGGAAAACCTAAACTCACATTTTTTATTTTTTGTTATTAAAAAATTTGTATTGTGGCATAATCTAAGATAATACAAAAAATTATTAAGTAATAGACATCAAGGGAAAACCTAAAATCACATTTTTTATTTTTTGTTATTAAAAAATATGTATTGTGGCATAATCTAAGATAATACAAAAATTATTAAGTAATGGAAATCAATGGAAAACCTAAACTTACATTTTTTATTTTTTGTTATTAAAAAATATGTATTGTGGCATAATCTAAGATAATACAAAAATTATTAAGTAATGGAAATCAATGGAAAACCTAAACTCACATTTTTTATTTTTTGTTATTAAAAAAATATGTATTGTGGCATAATCTAAGATAATACAAAAAATTATTAAGTAATAGACATCAATGGAAAACCCAAACTCACATTTTTTATTTTTTGTTATTAAAAAATATGTATTGTGGATAAGATAATACAAAAATTATTAAGTAATAGAAATCAATGGAAAACCTTAACTCACATTTTTTATTTTTTGTTATTAAAAAATATGTATTGTGGCATAATCTAAGATAATACAAAAAATTATTAAGTAATAGACATCAATGGAAAACCCAAACTCACATTTTTTATTTTTTGTTATTAAAAAATATGTATTGTGGATAAGATAATACAAAAATTATTAAGTAATAGAAATCAATGGAAAACCTTAACTCACATTTTTTATTTTTTGTTATTAAAAAATATGTATTGTGGCATAATCTAAGATAATACAAAAAATTATTAAGTAATAGACATCAATGGAAAACCTAAACTCACATTTTTTATTTTTTGTTATTAAAAAATATGTATTGTGGCATAATCTAAGATAATACAAAAAATTATTAAGTAATAGACATCAATGGAAAACCTAAACTCACATTTTTTATTTTTTGTTATTAAAAAATATGTATTGTGGCATAATCTAAGATAATACAAAAAATTATTAAGTAATAGACATCAATGGAAAACCTAAACTCACATTTTTTATTTTTTGTTATTAAAAAATATGTATTGTGGCATAATCTAAGATAATACAAAAATTATTAAGTAATGGAAATCAATGGAAAACCTAAACTCACATTTTTTATTTTTTGTTATTAAAAAAATATGTATTGTGGCATAATCTAAGATAATACAAAAAATTATTAAGTAATAGACATCAATGGAAAACCCAAACTCACATTTTTTATTTTTTGTTATTAAAAAATATGTATTGTGGATAAGATAATACAAAAATTATTAAGTAATAGAAATCAATGGAAAACCTAAACTCACATTTTTTATTTTTTGTTATTAAAAAATATGTATTGTGGCATAATCTAAGATAATACAAAAAATTATTAAGTAATAGACATCAATGGAAAACCCAAACTCACATTTTTTATTTTTTGTTATTAAAAAATATGTATTGTGGATAAGATAATACAAAAATTATTAAGTAATAGAAATCAATGGAAAACCTTAACTCACATTTTTTATTTTTTGTTATTAAAAAATATGTATTGTGGCATAATCTAAGATAATACAAAAAATTATTAAGTAATAGACATCAATGGAAAACCTAAACTCACATTTTTTATTTTTTGTTATTAAAAAATATGTATTGTGGCATAATCTAAGATAATACAAAAAATTATTAAGTAATGGAAATCAATGGAAAACATAAACTCACATTTTTTATTTTTTGTTATTAAAAAATATGTATTGTGGCATAATCTAAGATGATACAAAAAATTATTAAGTAATAGACATCAAGGGAAAACCTAAAATCACATTTTTTATTTTTTGTTATTAAAAAATATGTATTGTGGCATAATCTAAGATAATACAAAAATTATTAAGTAATGGAAATCAATGGAAAACATAAACTCACATTTTTTATTTTTTGTTATTAAAAAATATGTATTGTGGCATAATCTAAGATAATGCAAAAAATTATTAAGTAATAGAAATCAATGGAAAACCTAAACTCACATTTTTTATTTTTTGTTATTAAAAAATATGTATTGTGGCATAATCTAAGATAATACAAAAATTATTAAGTAATAGAAATCAATGGAAAACCTAAACTCACATTTTTTATTTTTTGTTATTAAAAAATATGTATTGTGGCATAAACTAAGATAATACAAAAAATTATTAAGTAATAGAAATCAATGGAAAACCTAAACTCACATTTTTTATTTTTTGTTATTAAAAAATATGTATTGTGGCATAAACTAAGATAATACAAAAAATTATTAAGTAATAGAAATCAATGGAAAACCTAAACTCACATTTTTTATTTTTTGTTATTAAAAAATATGTATTGTGGCATAATCTAAGATAATACAAAAAATTATTAAGTAATAGAAATGAATGGAAAACCTAAACACACATTTTTTTATTTTTTGTTATTAAAAAATATGTATTGTGGCATAATCTAAGATAATTCAAAAATTATTAAGTAATAGAAATCAATGGAAAACCTAAACTCACATTTTTTATTTTTTGTTATTAAAAAATATGTATTGTGGCATAAACTAAGATAATACAAAAATTATTAAGTAATAGAAATCAATGGAAAACCTAAACTCACATTTTTTATTTTTTGTTATTAAAAAATATGTATTGTGGCATAATCTAAGATAATACAAAAAATTATTAAGTAATAGAAATCAATGGAAAACCTAAACTCACATTTTTTTATTTTTTGTTATTAAAAAATATGTATTGTGGCATAATCTAAGATAATACAAAAATTATTAAGTAATAGAAATCAATGGAAAACCTAAACACACATTTTTTTATTTTTTGTTATTAAAAAATATGTATTGTGGCATAATCTAAGATAATACAAAAATTATTAAGTAATAGAAATCAATGGAAAACCTAAACACACATTTTTTTATTTTTTGTTATTAAAAAATATGTATTGTGGCATAATCTAAGATAATACAAAAATTATTAAGTAATAGAAATAAATGGAAAACCTAAACTCACATTTTTTATTTTTTGTTATTAAAAAATATGTATTGTGGCATAATCTAAGATAATACAAAAAATTATTAAGTAATAGAAATCAATGGAAAACCTAAACTCACATTTTTTTATTTTTTGTTATTAAAAAATATGTATTGTGGCATAATCTAAGATAATACAAAAATTATTAAGTAATAGAAATCAATGGAAAACCTAAACACACATTTTTTTATTTTTTGTTATTAAAAAATATGTATTGTGGCATAATCTAAGATAATACAAAAATTATTAAGTAATAGAAATAAATGGAAAACCTAAACTCACATTTTTTATTTTTTGTTATTAAAAAATATGTATTGTGGCATAATCTAAGATAATACAAAAAATTATTAAGTAATAGAAATCAATGGAAAACCTAAACTCACATTTTTTATTTTTTGTTATTAAAAAATATGTATTGTGGCATAATCTAAGATAATACAAAAAATTATTAAGTAATAGAAATCAATGGAAAACCTAAACTCACATTTTTTATTTTTTGTTATTAAAAAATATGTATTGTGGCATAATCTAAGATGATACAAAAAATTATTAAGTAATAGAAATCAATGGAAAACCTAAACTCACATTTTTTTTTTTTGTTATTAAAAAATATGTATTGTGGCATAATCTAAGATAATACAAAAAATTATTAAATAATAGAAATCAATGGAAAACCTAAAATCACATTTTTTATTTTTTGTTATTAAAAAATATGTATTGTGGCATAATCTAAGATAATACAAAAAATTATTAAGTAATAGAAATCAATGGAAAACCTAAAATCACATTTTTTTATTTTTTGTTATTAAAAAATATGTATTGTGGCATAATCTAAGATAATACAAAAAATTATTAAGTAATAGAAATCAATGGAAAACCTAAACTCACATTTTTTTTTTTTGTTATTAAAAAATATGTATTGTGGCATAATCTAAGATAATACAAAAAATTATTAAATAATAGAAATCAATGGAAAACCTAAAATCACATTTTTTATTTTTTGTTATTAAAAAATATGTATTGTGGCATAATCTAAGATAATACAAAAAATTATTAAGTAATAGAAATCAATGGAAAACCTAAAATCACATTTTTTTATTTTTTGTTATTAAAAAATATGTATTGTGGCATAATCTAAGATAATACAAAAAATTATTAAGTAATAGAAATCAATGGAAAACCTAAACTCACATTTTTTATTTTTTGTTATTAAAAAATATGTATTGTGGCATAATCTAAGATAATACAAAAAATTATTAAATAATAGAAATCAATGGAAAACCTAAAATCACATTTTTTATTTTTTGTTATTAAAAAATATGTATTGTGGCATAATCTAAGATAATACAAAAAATTATTAAATAATAGAAATCAATGGAAAACCTAAAATCACATTTTTTATTTTTTGTTATTAAAAAATATGTATTGTGGCATAATCTAAGATAATACAAAAAATTATTAAGTAATAGAAATCAATGGAAAACCTAAAATCACATTTTTTATTTTTTGTTATTAAAAAATATGTATTGTGGCATAATCTAAGATGATACAAAAAATTATTAAGTAATAGAAATCAATGGAAAACCTAAACTCACATTTTTTATTTTTTGTTATTAAAAAATATGTATTGTGGCATAATCTAAGATAATTCAAAAATTATTAAGTAATAGAAATCAATGGAAAACCTAAACACACATTTTTTTATTTTTTGTTATTAAAAAATATGTATTGTGGCATAATCTAAGATAATTCAAAAATTATTAAGTAATAGAAATCAATGGAAAACCTAAACTCACATTTTTTATTTTTTGTTATTAAAAAATATGTATTGTGGCATAATCTAAGATGATACAAAAAATTATTAAGTAATAGAAATCAATGGAAAACCTAAACTCACAGTTTTTATTTTTTGTTATTAAAAAATATGTATTGTGGCATAAACTAAGATAATACAAAAAATTATTAAGTAATAGAAATCAATGGAAAACCTAAACTCACATTTTTTATTTTTTGTTATTAAAAAATATGTATTGTGGCATAATCTAAGATAATTCAAAAATTATTAAGTAATAGAAATCAATGGAAAACCTAAACACACATTTTTTTATTTTTTGTTATTAAAAAATATGTATTGTGGCATAATCTAAGATAATTCAAAAATTATTAAGTAATAGAAATCAATGGAAAACCTAAACTCACATTTTTTATTTTTTGTTATTAAAAAATATGTATTGTGGCATAATCTAAGATAATTCAAAAATTATTAAGTAATAGAAATCAATGGAAAACCTAAACTCACATTTTTTATTTTTTGTTATTAAAAAATATGTATTGTGGCATAATCTAAGATAATTCAAAAATTATTAAGTAATAGAAATCAATGGAAAACCTAAACACACATTTTTTTATTTTTTGTTATTAAAAAATATGTATTGTGGCATAATCTAAGATAATTCAAAAATTATTAAGTAATAGAAATCAATGGAAAACCTAAACTCACATTTTTTATTTTTTGTTATTAAAAAATATGTATTGTGGCATAATCTAAGATAATTCAAAAATTATTAAGTAATAGAAATCAATGGAAAACCTAAACTCACATTTTTTATTTTTTGTTATTAAAAAATATGTATTGTGGCATAATCTAAGATAATTCAAAAATTATTAAGTAATAGAAATCAATGGAAAACCTAAACTCACATTTTTTATTTTTTGTTATTAAAAAATATGTATTGTGGCATAATCTAAGATAATTCAAAAATTATTAAGTAATAGAAATCAATGGAAAACCTAAACTCACATTTTTTATTTTTTGTTATTAAAAAATATGTATTGTGGCATAATCTAAGATAATTCAAAAATTATTAAGTAATAGAAATCAATGGAAAACCTAAACACACATTTTTTTATTTTTTGTTATTAAAAAATATGTATTGTGGCATAATCTAAGATAATTCAAAAATTATTAAGTAATAGAAATCAATGGAAAACCTAAACACACATTTTTTTATTTTTTGTTATTAAAAAATATGTATTGTGGCATAATCTAAGATAATACAAAAATTATTAAGTAATAGAAATCAATGGAAAACCTAAACTCACATTTTTTATTTTTTGTTATTAAAAAATATGTATTGTGGCATAATCTAAGATAATACAAAAAATTATTAAGTAATAGAAATCAATGGAAAACCTAAACTCACATTTTTTATTTTTTGTTATTAAAAAATATGTATTGTGGCATAAACTAAGATAATACAAAAAATTATTAAGTAATAGAAATCAATGGAAAACCTAAACTCACATTTTTTATTTTTTGTTATTAAAAAATATGTATTGTGGCATAATCTAAGATGATACAAAAAATTATTAAGTAATAGACATCAAGGGAAAACCTAAAATCACATTTTTTATTTTTTGTTATTAAAAAATATGTATTGTGGCATAATCTAAGATAATGCAAAAAATTATTAAGTAATAGAAATCAATGGAAAACCTAAACAACACATTTTTTTATTTTTTGTTATTAAAAAATATGTATTGTGGCATAATCTAAGATAATTCAAAAATTATTAAGTAATAGAAATCAATGGAAAACCTAAACTCACATTTTTTATTTTTTGTTATTAAAAAATATGTATTGTGGCATAATCTAAGATAATACAAAAAATTATTAAGTAATAGAAATCAATGGAAAACCTAAACACACATTTTTTTATTTTTTGTTATTAAAAAATATGTATTGTGGCATAATCTAAGATAATTCAAAAATTATTAAGTAATAGAAATCAATGGAAAACCTAAACACACATTTTTTTATTTTTTGTTATTAAAAAATATGTATTGTGGCATAAACTAAGATAATACAAAAAATTATTAAGTAATAGAAATCAATGGAAAACCTAAACTCACATTTTTTATTTTTTGTTATTAAAAAATATGTATTGTGGCATAATCTAAGATAATTCAAAAATTATTAAGTAATAGAAATCAATGGAAAACCTAAACACACATTTTTTTATTTTTTGTTATTAAAAAATATGTATTGTGGCATAATCTAAGATAATTCAAAAATTATTAAGTAATAGAAATCAATGGAAAACCTAAACTCACATTTTTTTTTTTTGTTATTAAAAAATATGTATTGTGGCATAATCTAAGATAATTCAAAAATTATTAAGTAATAGAAATCAATGGAAAACCTAAACTCACAGTTTTTATTTTTTGTTATTAAAAAATATGTATTGTGGCATAAACTAAGATAATACAAAAAATTATTAAGTAATAGAAATCAATGGAAAACCTAAACTCACATTTTTTATTTTTTGTTATTAAAAAATATGTATTGTGGCATAATCTAAGATAATTCAAAAATTATTAAGTAATAGAAATCAATGGAAAACCTAAACTCACATTTTTTATTTTTTGTTATTAAAAAATATGTATTGTGGCATAATCTAAGATAATACAAAAATTATTAAGTAATAGAAATCAATGGAAAACCTAAACTCACATTTTTTATTTTTTGTTATTAAAAAATATGTATTGTGGCATAATCTAAGATAATACAAAAAATTATTAAGTAATAGAAATCAATGGAAAACCTAAACTCACATTTTTTATTTTTTGTTATTAAAAAATATGTATTGTGGCATAAACTAAGATAATACAAAAATTATTAAGTAATAGAAATCAATGGAAAACCTAAACTCACATTTTTTATTTTTTGTTATTAAAAAATATGTATTGTGGCATAATCTAAGATAATTCAAAAATTATTAAGTAATAGAAATCAATGGAAAACCTAAACTCACATTTTTTATTTTTTGTTATTAAAAAATATGTATTGTGGCATAATCTAAGATAATTCAAAAATTATTAAATAATAGAAATCAATGGAAAACCTAAACACACATTTTTTTATTTTTTGTTATTAAAAAATATGTATTGTGGCATAAACTAAGATAATACAAAAAATTATTAAGTAATAGAAATCAATGGAAAACCTAAACTCACATTTTTTATTTTTTGTTATTAAAAAATATGTATTGTGGCATAAACTAAGATAATACAAAAATTATTAAGTAATAGAAATCAATGGAAAACCTAAACTCACATTTTTTATTTTTTGTTATTAAAAAATATGTATTGTGGCATAATCTAAGATAATTCAAAAATTATTAAGTAATAGAAATCAATGGAAAACCTAAACTCACATTTTTTATTTTTTGTTATTAAAAAATATGTATTGTGGCATAATCTAAGATAATTCAAAAATTATTAAGTAATAGAAATCAATGGAAAACCTAAACTCACAGTTTTTATTTTTTGTTATTAAAAAATATGTATTGTGGCATAATCTAAGATAATTCAAAAATTATTAAGTAATAGAAATCAATGGAAAACCTAAACTCACATTTTTTATTTTTTGTTATTAAAAAATATGTATTGTGGCATAAACTAAGATAATACAAAAAATTATTAAGTAATAGAAATCAATGGAAAACCTAAACTCACATTTTTTATTTTTTGTTATTAAAAAATATGTATTGTGGCATAATCTAAGATAATTCAAAAATTATTAAGTAATAGAAATCAATGGAAAACCTAAACACACATTTTTTTATTTTTTGTTATTAAAAAATATGTATTGTGGCATAATCTAAGATAATTCAAAAATTATTAAGTAATAGAAATCAATGGAAAACCTAAACTCACATTTTTTATTTTTTGTTATTAAAAAATATGTATTGTGGCATAATCTAAGATAATACAAAAAATTATTAAGTAATAGAAATCAATGGAAAACCTAAACTCACATTTTTTATTTTTTGTTATTAAAAAATATGTATTGTGGCATAATCTAAGATAATTCAAAAATTATTAAGTAATAGAAATCAATGGAAAACCTAAACTCACATTTTTTATTTTTTGTTATTAAAAAATATGTATTGTGGCATAATCTAAGATAATTCAAAAATTATTAAGTAATAGAAATCAATGGAAAACCTAAACTCACAGTTTTTATTTTTTGTTATTAAAAAATATGTATTGTGGCATAATCTAAGATAATTCAAAAATTATTAAGTAATAGAAATCAATGGAAAACCTAAACTCACATTTTTTATTTTTTGTTATTAAAAAATATGTATTGTGGCATAATCTAAGATAATTCAAAAATTATTAAGTAATAGAAATCAATGGAAAACCTAAACACACATTTTTTTATTTTTTGTTATTAAAAAATATGTATTGTGGCATAATCTAAGATAATTCAAAAATTATTAAGTAATAGAAATCAATGGAAAACCTAAACTCACATTTTTTATTTTTTGTTATTAAAAAATATGTATTGTGGCATAATCTAAGATAATTCAAAAATTATTAAGTAATAGAAATCAATGGAAAACCTAAACTCACATTTTTTATTTTTTGTTATTAAAAAATATGTATTGTGGCATAATCTAAGATAATTCAAAAATTATTAAGTAATAGAAATCAATGGAAAACCTAAACTCACATTTTTTATTTTTTGTTATTAAAAAATATGTATTGTGGCATAATCTAAGATAATTCAAAAATTATTAAGTAATAGAAATCAATGGAAAACCTAAACTCACATTTTTTATTTTTTGTTATTAAAAAATATGTATTGTGGCATAATCTAAGATAATTCAAAAATTATTAAGTAATAGAAATCAATGGAAAACCTAAACACACATTTTTTTATTTTTTGTTATTAAAAAATATGTATTGTGGCATAATCTAAGATAATTCAAAAATTATTAAGTAATAGAAATCAATGGAAAACCTAAACACACATTTTTTTATTTTTTGTTATTAAAAAATATGTATTGTGGCATAATCTAAGATAATACAAAAAAATATTAAGTAATAGAAATCAATGGAAAACCTAAACTCACATTTTTTATTTTTTGTTATTAAAAAATATGTATTGTGGCATAATCTAAGATAATACAAAAAATTATTAAGTAATAGAAATCAATGGAAAACCTAAACTCACATTTTTTATTTTTTGTTATTAAAAAATATGTATTGTGGCATAATCTAAGATAATTCAAAAATTATTAAGTAATAGAAATCAATGGAAAACCTAAACTCACATTTTTTATTTTTTGTTATTAAAAAATATGTATTGTGGCATAATCTAAGATGATACAAAAAATTATTAAGTAATAGACATCAAGGGAAAACCTAAAATCACATTTTTTATTTTTTGTTATTAAAAAATATGTATTGTGGCATAATCTAAGATAATGCAAAAAATTATTAAGTAATAGAAATCAATGGAAAACCTAAACAACACATTTTTTTATTTTTTGTTATTAAAAAATATGTATTGTGGCATAATCTAAGATAATTCAAAAATTATTAAGTAATAGAAATCAATGGAAAACCTAAACTCACATTTTTTATTTTTTGTTATTAAAAAATATGTATTGTGGCATAATCTAAGATAATACAAAAAATTATTAAGTAATAGAAATCAATGGAAAACCTAAACACACATTTTTTTATTTTTTGTTATTAAAAAATATGTATTGTGGCATAATCTAAGATAATTCAAAAATTATTAAGTAATAGAAATCAATGGAAAACCTAAACACACATTTTTTTATTTTTTGTTATTAAAAAATATGTATTGTGGCATAAACTAAGATAATACAAAAAATTATTAAGTAATAGAAATCAATGGAAAACCTAAACTCACATTTTTTATTTTTTGTTATTAAAAAATATGTATTGTGGCATAATCTAAGATAATTCAAAAATTATTAAGTAATAGAAATCAATGGAAAACCTAAACACACATTTTTTTATTTTTTGTTATTAAAAAATATGTATTGTGGCATAATCTAAGATAATTCAAAAATTATTAAGTAATAGAAATCAATGGAAAACCTAAACTCACATTTTTTTTTTTTGTTATTAAAAAATATGTATTGTGGCATAATCTAAGATAATTCAAAAATTATTAAGTAATAGAAATCAATGGAAAACCTAAACTCACAGTTTTTATTTTTTGTTATTAAAAAATATGTATTGTGGCATAAACTAAGATAATACAAAAAATTATTAAGTAATAGAAATCAATGGAAAACCTAAACTCACATTTTTTATTTTTTGTTATTAAAAAATATGTATTGTGGCATAATCTAAGATAATTCAAAAATTATTAAGTAATAGAAATCAATGGAAAACCTAAACTCACATTTTTTATTTTTTGTTATTAAAAAATATGTATTGTGGCATAATCTAAGATAATACAAAAATTATTAAGTAATAGAAATCAATGGAAAACCTAAACTCACATTTTTTATTTTTTGTTATTAAAAAATATGTATTGTGGCATAATCTAAGATAATACAAAAAATTATTAAGTAATAGAAATCAATGGAAAACCTAAACTCACATTTTTTATTTTTTGTTATTAAAAAATATGTATTGTGGCATAAACTAAGATAATACAAAAATTATTAAGTAATAGAAATCAATGGAAAACCTAAACTCACATTTTTTATTTTTTGTTATTAAAAAATATGTATTGTGGCATAATCTAAGATAATTCAAAAATTATTAAGTAATAGAAATCAATGGAAAACCTAAACTCACATTTTTTATTTTTTGTTATTAAAAAATATGTATTGTGGCATAATCTAAGATAATTCAAAAATTATTAAATAATAGAAATCAATGGAAAACCTAAACACACATTTTTTTATTTTTTGTTATTAAAAAATATGTATTGTGGCATAAACTAAGATAATACAAAAAATTATTAAGTAATAGAAATCAATGGAAAACCTAAACTCACATTTTTTATTTTTTGTTATTAAAAAATATGTATTGTGGCATAAACTAAGATAATACAAAAATTATTAAGTAATAGAAATCAATGGAAAACCTAAACTCACATTTTTTATTTTTTGTTATTAAAAAATATGTATTGTGGCATAATCTAAGATAATTCAAAAATTATTAAGTAATAGAAATCAATGGAAAACCTAAACTCACATTTTTTATTTTTTGTTATTAAAAAATATGTATTGTGGCATAATCTAAGATAATTCAAAAATTATTAAGTAATAGAAATCAATGGAAAACCTAAACTCACAGTTTTTATTTTTTGTTATTAAAAAATATGTATTGTGGCATAATCTAAGATAATTCAAAAATTATTAAGTAATAGAAATCAATGGAAAACCTAAACTCACATTTTTTATTTTTTGTTATTAAAAAATATGTATTGTGGCATAAACTAAGATAATACAAAAAATTATTAAGTAATAGAAATCAATGGAAAACCTAAACTCACATTTTTTATTTTTTGTTATTAAAAAATATGTATTGTGGCATAATCTAAGATAATTCAAAAATTATTAAGTAATAGAAATCAATGGAAAACCTAAACACACATTTTTTTATTTTTTGTTATTAAAAAATATGTATTGTGGCATAATCTAAGATAATACAAAAAATTATTAAGTAATAGAAATCAATGGAAAACCTAAACTCACATTTTTTATTTTTTGTTATTAAAAAATATGTATTGTGGCATAATCTAAGATAATTCAAAAATTATTAAGTAATAGAAATCAATGGAAAACCTAAACTCACATTTTTTATTTTTTGTTATTAAAAAATATGTATTGTGGCATAATCTAAGATAATTCAAAAATTATTAAGTAATAGAAATCAATGGAAAACCTAAACACACATTTTTTTATTTTTTGTTATTAAAAAATATGTATTGTGGCATAATCTAAGATAATTCAAAAATTATTAAGTAATAGAAATCAATGGAAAACCTAAACTCACATTTTTTATTTTTTGTTATTAAAAAATATGTATTGTGGCATAATCTAAGATAATACAAAAAATTATTAAGTAATAGAAATCAATGGAAAACCTAAACTCACATTTTTTATTTTTTGTTATTAAAAAATATGTATTGTGGCATAATCTAAGATAATTCAAAAATTATTAAGTAATAGAAATCAATGGAAAACCTAAACTCACATTTTTTATTTTTTGTTATTAAAAAATATGTATTGTGGCATAATCTAAGATAATTCAAAAATTATTAAGTAATAGAAATCAATGGAAAACCTAAACTCACATTTTTTATTTTTTGTTATTAAAAAATATGTATTGTGGCATAATCTAAGATAATTCAAAAATTATTAAGTAATAGAAATCAATGGAAAACCTAAACTCACATTTTTTATTTTTTGTTATTAAAAAATATGTATTGTGGCATAATCTAAGATAATACAAAAAATTATTAAGTAATAGAAATCAATGGAAAACCTAAACTCACATTTTTTATTTTTTGTTATTAAAAAATATGTATTGTGGCATAATCTAAGATAATTCAAAAATTATTAAGTAATAGAAATCAATGGAAAACCTAAACTCACATTTTTTATTTTTTGTTATTAAAAAATATGTATTGTGGCATAATCTAAGATAATTCAAAAAATTATTAAGTAATAGAAATCAATGGAAAAACCTAAACTCACATTTTTTATTTTTTGTTATTAAAAAATATGTATTGTGGCATAATCTAAGATAATTCAAAAATTATTAAGTAATAGAAATCAATGGAAAACCTAAACACACATTTTTTTATTTTTTGTTATTAAAAAATATGTATTGTGGCATAATCTAAGATAATTCAAAAATTATTAAGTAATAGAAATCAATGGAAAACCTAAACTCACATTTTTTATTTTTTGTTATTAAAAAAATATGTATTGTGGCATAATCTAAGATAATACAAAAAATTATTAAGTAATAGAAATCAATGGAAAACCTAAACTCACATTTTTTATTTTTTGTTATTAAAAAATATGTATTGTGGCATAATCTAAGATAATTCAAAAATTATTAAGTAATAGAAATCAATGGAAAACCTAAACTCACATTTTTTATTTTTTGTTATTAAAAAATATGTATTGTGGCATAATCTAAGATAATTCAAAAATTATTAAGTAATAGAAATCAATGGAAAACCTAAACACACATTTTTTTATTTTTTGTTATTAAAAAATATGTATTGTGGCATAATCTAAGATAATTCAAAAATTATTAAGTAATAGAAATCAATGGAAAACCTAAACACACAATTTTTTATTTTTTGTTATTAAAAAATATGTATTGTGGCATAAACTAAGATAATACAAAAAAATTATTAAGTAATAGAAATCAATGGAAAACCTAAACTCACATTTTTTATTTTTTGTTATTAAAAAATATGTATTGTGGCATAAACTAAGATAATACAAAAATTATTAAGTAATAGAAATCAATGGAAAACCTAAACTCACATTTTTTATTTTTTGTTATTAAAAAATATGTATTGTGGCATAAACTAAGATAATACAAAAAATTATTAAGTAATAGAAATCAATGGAAAACCTAAACTCACATTTTTTATTTTTTGTTATTAAAAAATATGTATTGTGGCATAAACTAAGATAATACAAAAAATTATTAAGTAATAGAAATCAATGGAAAACCTAAACTCACATTTTTTATTTTTTGTTATTAAAAAATATGTATTGTGGCATAATCTAAGATAACACAAAAAATTATTAAGTAATAGAAATCAATGGAAAACCTAAACTCACATTTTTTATTTTTTGTTATTAAAAAATATGTATTGTGGCATAAACTAAGATAATACAAAAAATTATTAAGTAATAGAAATCAATGGAATACCTAAACTCACATTTTTTATTTTTTGTTATTAAAAAATATGTATTGTGGCATAAACTAAGATAATACAAAAAATTATTAAGTAATAGAAATCAATGGAAACCCTAAACACACATTTTTTTATTTTTTGTTATTAAAAAATATGTATTGTGGCATAATCTAAGATAACGCAAAAAATTATTAAGTAATAGAAATCAATGGAAAACCTAAACTCACATTTTTTATTTTTTGTTATTAAAAAATATGTATTGTGGCATAAACTAAGATAATACAAAAAATTATCAAGTAATAGAAATCAATGGAAAACCTAAACTCACATTTTTTATTTTTTGTTATTAAAAAATATGTATTGTGGCATAAACTAAGATAATACAAAAAATTATTAAGTAATAGAAATCAATGGAAAACCTAAACTCACATTTTTTATTTTTTGTTATTAAAAAATATGTATTGTGGCATAAACTAAGATAATACAAAAAATTATTAAGTAATAGAAATCAATGGAAAACCTAAACTCACATTTTTTTATTTTTTGTTATTAAAAAATATGTATTGTGGCATAAACTAAGATAATACAAAAAAATTATTAAGTAATAGAAATCAATGGAAAACCTAAACTCACATTTTTTATTTTTTGTTATTAAAAAATATGTATTGTGGCATAATCTAAGATAATTCAAAAATTATTAAGTAATAGAAATCAATGGAAAACCTAAACTCACATTTTTTTATTTTTTGTTATTAAAAAATATGTATTGTGGCATAATCTAAGATAATACAAAAATTATTAAGTAATAGAAATCAATGGAAAACCTAAACTCACATTTTTTATTTTTTGTTATTAAAAAATATGTATTGTGGCATAATCTAAGATAATACAAAAAATTATTAAGTAATAGAAATCAATGGAAAACCTAAACTCACATTTTTTATTTTTTGTTATTAAAAAATATGTATTGTGGCATAATCTAAGATAATACAAAAAATTATTAAGTAATAGAAATCAATGGAAAACCTAAACTCACATTTTTTATTTTTTGTTATTAAAAAATATGTATTGTGGCATAAACTAAGATAATACAAAAAATTATTAAGTAATAGAAATCAATGGAAAACCTAAACTCACATTTTTTATTTTTTGTTATTAAAAAATATGTATTGTGGCATAATCTAAGATAATACAAAAAATTATTAAGTAATAGAAATCAATGGAAAACCTAAACTCACATTTTTTATTTTTTGTTATTAAAAAATATGTATTGTGGCATAAACTAAGATAATACAAAAAATTATTAAGTAATAGAAATCAATGGAAAACCTAAACTCACATTTTTTATTTTTTGTTATTAAAAAATATGTATTGTGGCATAATCTAAGATAATACAAAAAATTATTAAGTAATAGAAATCAATGGAAAACCTAAACTCACATTTTTTATTTTTTGTTATTAAAAAATATGTATTGTGGCATAAACTAAGATAATACAAAAATTATTAAGTAATAGAAATCAATGGAAAACCTAAACACACATTTTTTTATTTTTTGTTATTAAAAAATATGTATTGTGGCATAAACTAAGATAATACAAAAAATTATTAAGTAATAGAAATCAATGGAAAACCTAAACTCACATTTTTTATTTTTTGTTATTAAAAAATATGTATTGTGGCATAAACTAAGATAATACAAAAAATTATTAAGTAATAGAAATCAATGGAAAACCTAAACTCACATTTTTTATTTTTTGTTATTAAAAAATATGTATTGTGGCATAATCTAAGATAATACAAAAAATTATTAAGTAATAGAAATCAATGGAAAACCTAAACTCACATTTTTTATTTTTTGTTATTAAAAAATATGTATTGTGGCATAAACTAAGATAATACAAAAAATTATTAAGTAATAGAAATCAATGGAAAACCTAAACTCACATTTTTTATTTTTTTGTTATTAAAAAATATGTATTGTGGCATAATCTAAGATAATACAAAAAATTATTAAGTAATAGAAATCAATGGAAAACCTAAACTCACATTTTTTATTTTTTGTTATTAAAAAATATGTATTGTGGCATAAACTAAGATAATACAAAAATTATTAAGTAATAGAAATCAATGGAAAACCTAAACACACATTTTTTTATTTTTTGTTATTAAAAAAATATGTATTGTGGCATAAACTAAGATAATACAAAAAATTATTAAGTAATAGAAATCAATGGAAAACCTAAACTCACATTTTTTATTTTTTGTTATTAAAAAATATGTATTGTGGCATAATCTAAGATAATTCAAAAATTATTAAGTAATAGAAATCAATGGAAAACCTAAACTCACATTTTTTTATTTTTTGTTATTAAAAAATATGTATTGTGGCATAAACTAAGATAATACAAAAAATTATTAAGTAATAGAAATCAATGGAAAACCTAAACACACATTTTTTTATTTTTTGTTATTAAAAAATATGTATTGTGGCATAAACTAAGATAATACAAAAAATTATTAAGTAATAGAAATCAATGGAAAACCTAAACTCACATTTTTTATTTTTTGTTATTAAAAAATATGTATTGTGGCATAAACTAAGATAATACAAAAAATTATTAAGTAATAGAAATCAATGGAAAACCTAAACTCACATTTTTTATTTTTTGTTATTAAAAAATATGTATTGTGGCATAAACTAAGATAATACAAAAAATTATTAAGTAATAGAAATCAATGGAAAACCTAAACTCACATTTTTTATTTTTTGTTATTAAAAAATATGTATTGTGGCATAAACTAAGATAATACAAAAAATTATTAAGTAATAGAAATCAATGGAAAACCTAAACACACATTTTTTTATTTTTTGTTATTAAAAAATATGTATTGTGGCATAAACTAAGATAATACAAAAAATTATTAAGTAATAGAAATCAATGGAAAACCTAAACTCACATTTTTTATTTTTTGTTATTAAAAAATATGTATTGTGGCATAAACTAAGATAATACAAAAAATTATTAAGTAATAGAAATCAATGGAAAACCTAAACTCACATTTTTTATTTTTTGTTATTAAAAAATATGTATTGTGGCATAAACTAAGATAACACAAAAAATTATTAAGTAATAGAAATCAATGGAAAACCTAAACTCACATTTTTTATTTTTTGTTATTAAAAAATATGTATTGTGGCATAAACTAAGATAATACAAAAAATTATTAAGTAATAGAAATCAATGGAATACCTAAACTCACATTTTTTATTTTTTTGTTATTAAAAAATATGTATTGTGGCATAATCTAAGATAACGCAAAAAATTATTAAGTAATAGAAATCAATGGAAAACCTAAACTCACATTTTTTATTTTTTGTTATTAAAAAATATGTATTGTGGCATAAACTAAGATAATACAAAAAATTATTAAGTAATAGAAATCAATGGAAAACCTAAACACACATTTTTTTATTTTTTGTTATTAAAAAATATGTATTGTGGCATAATCTAAGATAATACAAAAAATTATAAAGTAATAGAAATCAATGGAAAACCTAAACACACATTTTTTATTTTTTGTTATTAAAAAATATGTATTGTGGCATAAACTAAGATAATACAAAAAATTATTAAGTAATAGAAATCAATGGAAAACCTAAACTCACATTTTTTATTTTTTGTTATTAAAAAATATGTATTGTGGCATAAACTAAGATAATACAAAAAATTATTAAGTAATAGAAATCAATGGAAAACCTAAACTCACATTTTTTATTTTTTGTTATTAAAAAATATGTATTGTGGCATAAACTAAGATAATACAAAAAATTATTAAGTAATAGAAATCAATGGAAAACCTAAACACACATTTTTTTTATTTTTTGTTATTAAAAAATATGTATTGTGGCATAAACTAAGATAATACAAAAAATTATTAAGTAATAGAAATCAATGGAAAACCTAAACTCACATTTTTTATTTTTTGTTATTAAAAAATATGTATTGTGGCATAAACTAAGATAATACAAAAAATTATTAAGTAATAGAAATCAATGGAAAACCTAAACTCACATTTTTTATTTTTTGTTATTAAAAAATATGTATTGTGGCATAAACTAAGATAACACAAAAAATTATTAAGTAATAGAAATCAATGGAAAACCTAAACTCACATTTTTTATTTTTTGTTATTAAAAAATATGTATTGTGGCATAAACTAAGATAATACAAAAAATTATTAAGTAATAGAAATCAATGGAATACCTAAACTCACATTTTTTATTTTTTGTTATTAAAAAATATGTATTGTGGCATAATCTAAGATAACGCAAAAAATTATTAAGTAATAGAAATCAATGGAAAACCTAAACTCACATTTTTTATTTTTTGTTATTAAAAAATATGTATTGTGGCATAAACTAAGATAATACAAAAAATTATTAAGTAATAGAAATCAATGGAAAACCTAAACTCACATTTTTTATTTTTTGTTATTAAAAAATATGTATTGTGGCATAATCTAAGATAATACAAAAAATTATAAAGTAATAGAAATCAATGGAAAACCTAAACACACATTTTTTTATTTTTTGTTATTAAAAAATATGTATTGTGGCATAATCTAAGATAATACAAAAAATTATAAAGTAATAGAAATCAATGGAAAACCTAAACACACATTTTTTATTTTTTGTTATTAAAAAATATGTATTGTGGCATAATCTAAGATAATACAAAAATTATTAAGTAATAGAAATCAATGGAAAACCTAAACACACATTTTTTATTTTTTGTTATTAAAAAATATGTATTGTGGCATAAACTAAGATAATACAAAAAATTATTAAGTAATGGAAATCAATGGAAAACCTAAACTCACATTTTTTATTTTTTGTTATTAAAAAATATGTATTGTGGCATAATCTAAGATAATACAAAAAATTATAAAGTAATAGAAATCAATGGAAAACCTAAACTCACATTTTTTATTTTTTGTTATTAAAAAATATGTATTGTGGCATAATCTAAGATAATACAAAAAATTATAAAGTAATAGAAATCAATGGAAAACCTAAACACACATTTTTTTATTTTTTGTTATTAAAAAAATATGTATTGTGGCATAAACTAAGATAATACAAAAAATTATTAAGTAATAGAAATCAATGGAAAACCTAAACTCACATTTTTTATTTTTTGTTATTAAAAAATATGTATTGTGGCATAATCTAAGATAATACAAAAAATTATAAAGTAATAGAAATCAATGGAAAACCTAAACTCACATTTTTTATTTTTTGTTATTAAAAAATATGTATTGTGGCATAATCTAAGATAATACAAAAAATTATAAAGTAATAGAAATCAATGGAAAACCTAAACTCACATTTTTTATTTTTTGTTATTAAAAAATATGTATTGTGGCATAATCTAAGATAATACAAAAAATTATAAAGTAATAGAAATCAATGGAAAACCTAAACTCACATTTTTTTATTTTTTGTTATTAAAAAATATGTATTGTGGCATAAACTAAGATAATACAAAAAATTATTAAGTAATAGAAATCAATGGAAAACCTAAACTCACATTTTTTATTTTTTGTTATTAAAAAATATGTATTGTGGCATAATCTAAGATAATACAAAAATTATTAAGTAATAGAAATCAATGGAAAACTTAAACTCACATTTTTTATTTTTTGTTATTAAAAAATATGTATTGTGGCATAATCTAAGATAATACAAAAAATTATTAAGTAATAGAAATCAATGGAAAACCTAAACTCACATTTTTTATTTTTTGTTATTAAAAAAATATGTATTGTGGCATAATCTAAGATAATACAAAAATTATTAAGTAATAGAAATCAATGGAAAACCTAAACTCACATTTTTTATTTTTTGTTATTAAAAAATATGTATTGTGGCATAATCTAAGATAATACAAAAAATTATTAAGTAATAGAAATCAATGGAAAACCTAAACTCACATTTTTTATTTTTTGTTATTAAAAAATATGTATTGTGGCATAATCTAAGATAATACAAAAATTATTAAGTAATAGAAATCAATGGAAAACCTAAACTCACATTTTTTATTTTTTGTTATTAAAAAATTTGTATTGTGGCATAATCTAAGATAATACAAAAAATTATTAAGTAATAGAAATCAATGGAAAACCTAAACTCACATTTTTTATTTTTTGTTATTAAAAAATATGTATTGTGGCATAAACTAAGATAATACAAAAATTATTAAGTAATAGAAATCAATGGAAAACCTAAACTCACATTTTTTATTTTTTGTTATTAAAAAATATGTATTGTGGCATAATCTAAGATAATACAAAAATTATTAAGTAATAGAAATCAATGGAAAACCTAAACTCACATTTTTTATTTTTTGTTATTAAAAAATATGTATTGTGGCATAATCTAAGATAATACAAAAAATTATTAAGTAATAGAAATCAATGGAAAACCTAAACTCACATTTTTTTATTTTTTGTTATTAAAAAATATGTATTGTGGCATAATCTAAGATAATACAAAAATTATTAAGTAATAGAAATCAATGGAAAACCTAAACTCACATTTTTTATTTTTTGTTATTAAAAAATATGTATTGTGGCATAATCTAAGATAATACAAAAAATTATTAAGTAATAGAAATCAATGGAGAAAACCTAAACTCACATTTTTTATTTTTTGTTATTAAAAAATATGTATTGTGGCATAATCTAAGATAATACAAAAATTATTAAGTAATAGAAATCAATGGAAAACCTAAACTCACATTTTTTATTTTTTGTTATTAAAAAATATGTATTGTGGCATAATCTAAGATAATACAAAAAATTATAAAGTAATAGAAATCAATGGAAAACCTAAACACACATTTTTTTATTTTTTGTTATTAAAAAATATGTATTGTGGCATAAACTAAGATAATACAAAAAATTATTAAGTAATAGAAATCAATGGAAAACCTAAACTCACATTTTTTATTTTTTGTTATTAAAAAATATGTATTGTGGCATAATCTAAGATAATACAAAAAATTATAAAGTAATAGAAATCAATGGAAAACCTAAACTCACATTTTTTATTTTTTGTTATTAAAAAATATGTATTGTGGCATAAACTAAGATAATACAAAAATTATTAAGTAATAGAAATCAATGGAAAACCTAAACTCACATTTTTTATTTTTTGTTATTAAAAAATATGTATTGTGGCATAATCTAAGATAATACAAAAATTATTAAGTAATAGAAATCAATGGAAAACCTAAACTCACATTTTTTATTTTTTGTTATTAAAAAATATGTATTGTGGCATAATCTAAGATAATACAAAAATTATTAAGTAATAGAAATCAATGGAAAACCTAAACTCACATTTTTTATTTTTTGTTATTAAAAAATATGTATTGTGGCATAATCTAAGATAATACAAAAAATTATTAAGTAATAGAAATCAATGGAAAACCTAAACTCACATTTTTTATTTTTTGTTATTAAAAAATATGTATTGTGGCATAATCTAAGATAATACAAAAAATTATTAAGTAATAGAAATCAATGGAGAAAACCTAAACTCACATTTTTTATTTTTTGTTATTAAAAAATATGTATTGTGGCATAATCTAAGATAATACAAAAATTATTAAGTAATAGAAATCAATGGAAAACCTAAACTCACATTTTTTATTTTTGTTATTAAAAAATATGTATTGTGGCATAATCTAAGATAATACAAAAAATTATTAAGTAATAGAAATCAATGGAAAACCTAAACTCACATTTTTTATTTTTTGTTATTAAAAAATATGTATTGTGGCATAATCTAAGATAATACAAAAAATTATTAAGTAATAGAAATCAATGGAAAACCTAAACTCACATTTTTTATTTTTTGTTATTAAAAAATATGTATTGTGGCATAAACTAAGATAATACAAAAATTATTAAGTAACAGAAATCAATGGAAAACCTAAACTCACATTTTTTATTTTTTGTTATTAAAAAATATGTATTGTGGCATAAACTAAGATAATACAAAAATTATTAAGTAATAGAAATCAATGGAAAACCTAAACTCACATTTTTTATTTTTTGTTATTAAAAAAATATGTATTGTGGCATAATCTAAGATAATACAAAAAATTATTAAGTAATAGAAATCAATGGAAAACCTAAACACACATTTTTTTATTTTTTGTTATTAAAAAATATGTATTGTGACATAATCTAAGATAATTCAAAAATTATTAAGTAATAGAAATCAATGGAAAACCTAAACTCACATTTTTTATTTTTTCTTATTAAAAAATATGTATTGTGGCATAAACTAAGATAATACAAAAATTATTAAGTAATAGAAATCAATGGAAAACCTAAACTCACATTTTTTTATTTTTTTATTAAAAAAATATGTATTGTGGCATAAACTAAGATAATACAAAAAATTATTAAGTAATAGAAATCAATGGAAAACCTAAACTCACATTTTTTATTTTTTGTTATTAAAAAATATGTATTGTGGCATAATCTAAGATAATACAAAAAATTATTAAGTAATAGAAATCAATGGAAAACCTAAACTCACATTTTTTATTTTTTGTTATTAAAAAATATGTATTGTGGCATAATCTAAGATAATACAAAAAATTATTAAGTAATAGAAATCAATGGAAAACCTAAACTCACATTTTTTATTTTTTGTTATTAAAAAATATGTATTGTGGCATAATCTAAGATAATACAAAAAATTTTTAAGTAATAGAAATCAATGGAAAACCTAAACTCACATTTTTTATTTTTTTGTTATTAAAAAATATGTATTGTGGCATAAACTAAGATAATACAAAAATTATTAAGTAATAGAAATCAATGGAAAACCTAAACTCACATTTTTTATTTTTTGTTATTAAAAAATATGTATTGTGGCATAATCTAAGATAATACAAAAAATTATTAAGTAATAGAAATCAATGGAAAACCTAAACTCACATTTTTTATTTTTTGTTATTAAAAAATATGTATTGTGGCATAATCTAAGATAATACAAAAAATTATTAAGTAATAGAAATCAATGGAAAACCTAAACACACATTTTTTATTTTTTGTTATTAAAAAATATGTATTGTGGCATAATCTAAGATAATTAAAAAATTATTAAGTAATAGAAATCAATGGAAAACCTAAAATCACATTTTTTATTTTTTGTTATTAAAAAATATGTATTGTGGCATAATCTAAGATAATACAAAAAATTATAAAGTAATAGAAATCAATGGAAAACCTAAACACACATTTTTTTATTTTTTGTTATTAAAAAATATGTATTGTGGCATAAACTAAGATAATACAAAAAATTATTAAGTAATAG
>CAUJLB010000002.1:0-37230 GCA_963243735.1 Neocrepidodera transversa
TTCATTTATTTTCATTTATTTTCATTTATTTTCATTTATTTTCATTTATTTTTATTTATTTTCATTTATTTTCATTTATTTTCATTTATTTTTATTTATTTTCATTTAGCTTCATTTATTTTCATTTATTTTCATTTATTTTCTTTTATTTTCATTTATTTTCATTTATTTTCATTTATTTTCATTTATTTTCATTTATTTTCATTTATTTTCATTTATTTTCATTTATTTTCATTTATTTTCATTTATTTTCATTTATTTTCATTTATTTTCATTTATTTTCATTTATTTTCATTTATTTTTATTTATTTTCATTTACTTTAATTAATTTTCATTTATTTTCATTTACTTTCATTTATATGCATTTATTTTCATTTATTTTCATTTATTTTTATTTATTTTCATTTATTTTCATTTATTTTCATTTATTTTCATTTATTTTTATTTATTTTCATTTACTTTAATTAATTTTCATTTATTTTCATTTACTTTCATTTATATGCATTTATTTTCATTTATTTTCATTTATTTTCATTTATTTTTATTTATTTTCATTTAGCTTCATTTATTTTCATTTATTTTCATTTATTTTCATTTATTTTCATTTATTTTCATTTATTTTCATTTATTTTCATTTATTTTCATTTATTTTCATTTATTTTCATTTATTTTCATTTATTTTTATTTATTTTCATTTATTTTCATTTATTTTCATTTATTTTTATTTATTTTCATTTAGCTTCATTTATTTTCATTTATTTTCATTTATTTTCTTTTATTTTCATTTATTTTCATTTATTTTCATTTATTTTCATTTATTTTCATTTATTTTCATTTATTTTCATTTATTTTCATTTATTTTCATTTATTTTCATTTATTTTCATTTATTTTCATTTATTTTCATTTATTTTCATTTATTTTCATTTATTTTCATTTATTTTCATTTATTTTCATTTATTTTCATTTATTTTCATTTATTTTCATTTATTTTCATTTATTTTCATTTATTTTCATTTATTTTCTTTTATTTTCATTTATTTTCATTTATTTTCATTTATTTTCATTTATTTTCATTTATTTTCATTTATTTTCATTTATTTTCATTTATTTTCATTTATTTTCATTTATTTTCATTTATTTTCAGTTATTTTCATTTATTTTCATTTATTTTCATTTATTTTCATTTATTTTTATTTATTTTCATTTACTTTAATTAATTTTCATTTATTTTCATTTACTTTCATTTATATGCATTTATTTTCATTTATTTTCATTTATTTTCATTTATTTTCATTTATTTTCATTTATTTTCATTTATTTTCATTTATTTTCATTTATTTTTATTTATTTTCATTTAGCTTCATTTATTTTCATTTATTTTCATTTATTTTCTTTTATTTTCATTTATTTTCATTTATTTTCATTTATTTTCATTTATTTTCATTTATTTTCATTTATTTTCATTTATTTTCATTTATTTTCATTTATTTTCATTTATTTTCATTCATTTTCATTTATTTTCATTTATTTTCATTTATTTTCATTTATTTTCATTTATTTTCATTTATTTTCATTTATTTTCATTTATTTTCATTTATTTTCATTTATTTTCATTTATTTTCATTTATTTTCATTTATTTTCATTTATTTTCATTTATTTTCATTTATTTTCATTTATTTTCATTTATTTTCATTTATTTTCATTTATTTTCATTTATTTTCATTTATTTTCATTTATTTTCATTTATTTTCATTTATTTTCATTTATTTTCATTTATTTTCATTTATTTTCATTTATTTTCATTTACTTTAATTAATTTTCATTTATTTTCATTTACTTTCATTTATATGCATTTATTTTCATTTATTTTCATTTATTTTCATTTATTTTCATTTATTTTCATTTATTTTCATTTATTTTCATTTATTTTCATTCATTTTCATTTATTTTCATTTATTTTCATTTATTTTCATTTATTTTCATTTATTTTCATTTACTTTCATTCATTTTCATTTATTTTCATTTATTTTCATTTATTTTCATTTATTTTCATTTATTTTCATTTATTTTCATTTATTTTCATTTATTTTCATTTATTTTCATTTATTTTCATTTATTTTCATTTATTTTCATTTACTTTAATTAATTTTCATTTATTTTCATTTACTTTCATTTATATGCATTTATTTTCATTTAAGTAGTACCTGGGGCACTGAGGCACCTTTTATGACTAAACAGTGTTCTTGAATCCTTGGGAGCTCATGAGTCACACGTCAAGCGCAACATTGGTATCACATATCAAGGTCATTCGTCATCGCTCTTATCAGTTTGCTGATATCGCCGGCTCGCTGTTTAGATAATAAATATAAAATACGATTTAATTTTAATTGAAAAAACTTGTACGCTGTGGGAATCGAACCAGCAATCCTTACATCTAAAAGTCCATACCCTAACATACTCGGCTATCGAGAGAATTATTAAACTTTATGCTTAATTGTATACTGTAGGTGTAAATACATGTAATATGGGTTGCCTATATATTTCGATTGCAATGCCTTGAGTATGAGGTTAGCAGCGCCATCTTCCAGATGGAAGTCTGTCTGTCGGTCTGTGTGTGTGTGTGTGTATTCTTTCACGATAGAGGCCACTGGTTTAATCCGATTGAGCTGAAATTTGGTATAGGGGTTTGGGTTACCCCTCAGAAGAACCCATTAGTTTTTGTACGACATCTGTCAAACGGAAGTATCACTATCAAAAAATGACAAATCAAATAAATCACGGGATTGGACATGCAAAATGTCATTTGAGGTTAGCAGCGCCATCTGTTGGTTGTGTACCGTAATATGACGTAAAATCAATACCTAAACAAAAAATCATGCGCAGAAGCATAGACCAAAGGGCCTTAAGGTCAAACTTTGTTATTATTGGCCCAAATTGAACGCGGCCGGTTTACGTTGGTGTTACGTCAGTTTTACGTTGGGTTACATCGTTTTGCAGCGGTTTACGTTGGGCTTACGTTGGGTTATGTCGGTTTACGTTTTTACGTCGGTTTACGTTGGGGTTACGTCGTTTTGCATCGGTTTACGTTGGAGTTACGTCGGTTTACGTTTTTACGTCGGTTTACGTTGGGGTTACGTCGTTTTGCATCGGTTTGCGTTGGGGTTACGACGGTTTACGTTTTTACGTCGGTTTACGTTGGGGTTATGTCGTTTTGCATCGGTTTACGTTGGGGTTACGTCTTTTTGCATCGGTTTACGTTTTTACGTCGGTTTACGTTGGGGGTTACGTCGTTTTGCATCGGTTTACGTTGGGGTTACGTCGTTTTGCATCGGTTTACGTTGGGGTTACGTCGGTTTACGTTTTTACGTCGGTTTACGTTGGGGTTACGTCGTTTTGCATCGGTTTACGTTGGGCTTACGTTGGGGTTACGTCGGTTTACGTTTTTACGTCGGTTTACGTTGGGGTTACGTCGTTTTGCATCGGTTTGCGTTGGGGTTACATCGGTTTACGTTTTTACGTCAGTTTACGTTGGGGTTACGACGGTTTGCATCGGTTTACGTCACATACACACACACAAGTACATGACATACTACACGAAATTCGAAGACATTTGCATGACCTATGTCAAACGTATATACCATACATTATTTAAATAAAACAAAATGTAAATATACAAAAATTTATTTACATATATGGAAAATTTTTATAAGTTAAAATAAGTATAAAGTATTGCAAAACAAAAAAAAAGCAGATGTAAAAAAGGTACAAAAGGCAAGGCCTAAAGTCTAAATTATTTGTGACGTTTAACACAATACAAGATAAAATCTTGACTAAAAAAGTATAGTGTACAAGTTACAAAAATTGATAACATACATCACGAAATTACAAAAAAAGGCACTACAAACACTATAAAAAGCTACGCAGTGTTCCCAATTTTAAATGTATTTTAAAAAAGTAAATAGAAAAATGCATTACGAACTATGATACAATGTACTATTAAAAGTATAACAATATAGACAAGTTACAAATTTTATGTGATACATCAAGAAATTTTGCAATAAAAATAAAAACACATTGGTTACAAAAAGTTGAAATCAAGCCAAAGAACAGAGGCGACAATTCCAATTAAAAAGCATAAGTCACGAAAAGGTCACAAAGGTTGTTTAGTTGACAAAAATGGCTTTTAAAAAAGTATTGGTACATTGTAAAAATAAAAGAGTGGCAATTACCTTTTGATATCCAAGACAAAAAATGATACAAATTATGATTTGGGCAAAACTTCAAGGCATTTTAAATCTAAATCAACATATTTTATATTATGAATAGCTAGTGAGTAATTACAAAAACAAAAATATATTTTACATAGAGGACATAATACTGTAGAAAGTATACTAGATTGAGCTGCTGCTTTTTCATTAGTTTTAGCTTTTTCATTAGGCATCTGAAAATTAAATTCTCACATGTAGCCTTTTATGTTTTAATAATAGGGTTTATGTACTCTTTTTCTAACGATCAGCTATTTGAAATGTTTCAAAGCTAACTCTTTAGAAGCCCCAAGGTAACGTGTCAATAAAATCCGAATTATTGTCGAGAATTCGTCTTTTTTTGTAGTCCATTTTAAAAGTTTTACTAACGCGTTTTTTTGTTACAAGATCTTTTGTTTTAACATCTCGAGTGATCTGGTCAAAACATAACGCAACTTTCGATGTAGTACCCTCAATAATGTCACGCATAGAATCACTATTAAGTGTCTGGCTGTTTTCATAATTTAATGTAAAACCTTTAATTTTCGTTATTTCTAATCCTTTAAAAGTCCTGTAATGATACGATTTTGGGCCCGTAGACAGCCATTCGCAAATATAATCGTCAGATGCTAATTCGTCACTCCAATCACCGAGCATAGAACCTGTTGGTATGGTATTAAGACCAGTATCTTCGTATACAACCGAGTCAGTGTCATAGTAAGTAATAGCCTCCCCTAATCTATCAAGCATCTCATACAATCTGAGACGTGCGTTTGATGTGGTAAATGTGGCAATATAAATATTTGTGGAGGTCGAGTCTTCGTAAAATAAGTCCTTGGTTTTGTATGTAACCTGAACCATATCGTCGCTGATGAAAATACAATTAGAAATGTCTATTTTGTCATCTAGTAATATCTGATGCCATCTTTTAGTGTCTATTACGTATTCTGTTTGAGATAAACAATTCCTTTGTCCGAATTTACCCCACAGGGAGCAGAGGCATGTTTTTGAAATGGTGCGCATGCCCGGATTAGGCTTAATTTTAGAGGTATCAAGATCAATGTCTAGTAGCTGTTTAACAGCACAGGCATATTCTTCATTTGATTCGTAGTTGTGAGGGCTTGTTTCCAACTTAATTTTCATAAAATCATTAATGTAACTTTTAAATAAACTTGTTGACTGTTCTTCGAAATGCCATACTTCGTCAATTTTAATAATTTTGTACCCTTTATCTAAAGCCTTATTTAATTCCAGAGTAGTCCAAGTGCCTGTAAAACACCTTTCTTCGTCTGTATGTTGACAAATTTCTGATTCCTGGTCCAAACACGCTCTGCACAAAGCAAAAGTGAGTTTTGTTGTTTTAAAGGGTAGCACAGGGTGGTACAATTTTCGTGGTGGTAGTACTACACACTTGACCAGCCCGAACCAGTTAGGATCGTACATCTCTGGTTTAAAGATTTTATTTGGATGACCTACAGGATATGGATCATAATATTGTACTGTAGGGTACAAAGACACAACATCAATATAGCGTAGTTTACGACCAGTAACTTTCAATTTTGTTGCGTTAGTTCGACCGCCAAAAAATGAGTCCCTGGGTTTTAGATTCTCTGTAAAGACAATAGGTACAGCTTTTTGATATTCAGGGGATTTTAGCCAATCGCATTCCCAAATTTCGATTAAATTATAACCAGCGTCTCTAATTACTTGGCTTCTCCTCATAGTTTTTTCATATAGATCTTCCATAGTTTCATTGTTGACAGGATTAATTGTTAGTTCGTTTTTGCATTGATGTCCATGCCATAGACAACCATGAAAATTAAGGACCGTATTGGTCTCTTTGACGAAACCATCAACAGGCGCTCCACATATATTTATTTCACCACCATTCAATGCATGTTGGACATTGGGAAATTGGTTCAACCACTGTATAGACTCTTTACTATACATTTCTTTCTTAACCTCCTTCACCACAGCTACAGTTTTTTCTGGCAAATATTTAGAGCGATACACAGCCATGCATACACTAGCAATTGTTATATACTGAAAAGGGTCAATATTTGCAATTTCTAAAAAACATTTACGAAATTCTAAACAACCTCTTCTCAATATATCAACGTCAGAATCACAATATGCATGTAACTCCTTTTTAAAATCAAAAATATAATTTTCAGCTATCCGATAGGCGTGCCATTTGAGGAACTCTTCCCTCTGTTTTGGTTTCATCGTATCAACCCCGTAATATTTTACATTTGGTACAGGCCCTACGTAATTTTGGTCCGGTACATTTAGATAATGTGGGAAGAAACCCTTACGTAACTGATCTAGACCAAAGGTTGCTGTAAACCCTGATAATGGTCCACCCACAAAATTTGAACTGTCAATTATTTTTAAATTAATATTAGGAATTTTAAGCAACATTAATTTTGATCCATTGTAAATTGTATAAGGTTTAATAGTGTTTTCTACGCAATATTTAAGTATAAAATATGAGTCGTAGCTTTTGGTATGGTGAGCAATAGCTGTATAGTCCTTATGCTCTTTGCTTATTAGCCATTTACAAAAAGCGTTATTGTCCTCAAAAGTAAATTTATTACCTTCAAAATCATGGGCTATTACCAAATTTGCAACATGTGTGCCTGTATTTTGCATTGCCTCATAGTCAAAGAAAATATAGTTTTCGTCGTATGTACAAGGCATAATTTTATTGGTAGATAAGCCGTTGCATATACAAGGTTCTGTACAAATTTTAGGGTCCTTAAAATGGGCAAAGCAGCCTCTATTTTCTTTCTCGCTCTGCTTGTTGCAAATACAAGGTACATTACAAAAACCTCCTTTAGCATGTTTACGAACCATATAGCACTTGTGATTACTGTCAACAAATTGTTCACAATTTCTGCATCGCGAAATACCGCAAGCATGATATTTTGTTCTATCAATAACTTTGTTACACCCTGTACATTTGTGCAATTTATCACAAACAGGTGCATGGTTATTCAGGCATTCTTCGTTGTAGCAATATCTGTTACACTTTTCACAATATATTTTATTTCTAGTCACTAAGTTGTGTTTTGATTTGTTACATAAATTGCAATCAGGTTCTTTTTTGCACTTATGAAGGTCTTTGTTGCTGTACCCTGTATCGCATTTATCACAGTAGTAACTCCGTCCATACAGGCCCTTTAAATTATTAATTACGTCAAAATGGTTTTCGATTTTATACAAATACAATTTTGTATCTTTTTCGTCACCCTCGTATACAATACTATTAAAGCATTTAGCATCAACTATTTTAATTTGTACGTCCAACAAATGTTCGACATCTTTAACGTCAGCAAGTGTAAAACCGTGATCGTAATTACAGCCTAATCTGTTACATAATTCTACAGCTAGTTCTTTCTGAATTTTTTTACCCATTCTACAAAGCCTAATTTGTCGTCTATTTAGCGTTTTATTCAAAATTGTATTCGTTTTGTAAGTCAAAGCAGTCACAATAGCTCGCGGTACGCAAAGATTGTCTTTGGTGTTACGTATTTTTGTAATACTTCGCTTAGTACATCGATCTGCCGCTAAATTCAAAATTCTACTACGACCCATAAAACGAGGCATTTTAAAAATTTGTATGTCAAATGTTGTAGCTGCAAGGTTTATGTTCTGATCAGATGTTAAAATGTCTTCAATGTAATTTAAAAGATTTGTAAAATTTACACTAGTAGATGTCTCGGTCGATATGGGATTGTTAAATTTTTCGTTGTGTGCAATAATTCGAATTTTATCACCTGTTACATAATGTGCTTCGTTTTTGGCTTTGTATAGACCCTCTTCTAAAATATCTGTTAGCTTTTCATTATTAAGAGATTGCTTTCCACAAACCAGTTGAAATGTTGACAAATAGGCCCTGAATTTTTCTACGTATCTTTTTGTAGTGGCCTTGAGTGTCCACATTCTAAAAACAAAAATGCAACACATTAGGCTTGACTAAGCCTTCGAACGCTGATCGAAGTATTTTTAGACAAAGGGACACAACATCTTAGGTACTATGCATAGATAAAAAAATAAGTACTATTAGCACATAAAAATCCTTTGATCTACGTGTAATTCTGTCTGGCAAATACAACATTTTTTTAAATAATTAAAACAATTTATACGGCAACACGCATGACCGCTTTGCGAAAATACTATTTGTATTTCATCGTCAAAACAAATTTTACACATTAAGGCATTTTCGACAGGCTGTCGGTATAAAATCATAGATTTTTTGATGACTGATTCTATCGCTTACATCCGAATACAGAAAACCTTGTTGGGCAGCCACCCTTTCATTAATACACTTAAGAGGGTTAATTTGTTTGGTTCTATTGTTAAATGAATCTAATCTAATTTTGTAAAGAGATACATCTTTAGAAGTAACGTATCTCATACAGTCATACGCGTAATAAAAAACGACTTGAGCCAAATTTTTATGTTTGTTGTTCTTAAATGTTTTTAATCTCTCCTCATAGCTATGCAATAATACTTGTAATTTTGAAAAATTTTGAACAATTGGACATGCTTTTACGAACTTGGTGCTTTTTAATTGGAATGTCCGGCTCTTTCCAATTAAAAAGAAGAATTCTTATAGCCATTGTGTTTTCTCTATTTTAGTTCTTTGTTTTAATCTATTAGATACTTTTTTGCCTCTATTGAGGCCTTCTGAACCATAGCGACACATGTGACATGTGTAACCAACAATCTTAGTTGGCGGCTGTTTTACGGTACAAACTTTCTTGCAAACATTGCATGAAAAGCCTGTATAATAATTTGTTGTGCAATTCATCTAAAACAAATACATCAATGTAGCCAAACGACTATGTCTTTAGAATTTGGAAAGTTGTACCCTAACTACGTTTCTTGCTCTAAACCCTGTATAGTTGTTGTACAATTTACCAATGTAAACCAAATGAATTTTTAGTGTCTTTAGTTCAAAAGGTGCGTCCCTAATGTTTTTTGCAAGCGCCCTGTATGTTGTACAATTTACCAATGAATTTTAGTGTGCCTTTAGAATTTGGATATCAAAAGTTGTGCCTCTAATATCAACATTACTATTTGACGTTGTAATGTCTTCAATTTGTTCAAACAATCTATTAAAATCTACGTCACTACTGCTCTTTGTTGAAATAGGCCCATTGAAATGAGGATTCTGAGCTATAATTCTTATTTGATCACCCTGTATAAATTTTGCCTCGTTTTTTGCCTTATTTAAACTTTCCTCTAATACATCTAATAAACGTTCTTTTTCGCCAATTAAACTACCGCCTGTTTTATAATTATATTGTAACTGATACGTAGACAAATATGTATTGAACTTCTTAACATGTTTTGTGTTTAATAGATTCAGAGACCAAGCCATTCTAAAAAGTAAAATTATAATACAATGAGTGTATTTTCTAGAAAATTCTGCAAAATTAATCTCTGGACTTTTTTCATTAAACTATCGTATGAATGCACATTACTCAATGTTTTAAGGTAAAAGAATAAACATCGGTGGCTCTAGGAATTTCTATACAATAAAGCCAAATAAAAAATATTTAAAAATCAGAGACATAATAATTTTAGAAATTGCATGTGTCGAGATTTTGTTTTATTGATAAAAATTGATAAAAGAAAGACTTGTGGCTTGATATTTGGCAAAAAGTCAGCCGCGAATTTCCGTAGAGATAAATTTGTAGCAGTTTCTAGACGATGAATTTTACTGATAAAACGAAAAAATATAAAGCCCCTTTTACAAAATCATGGATATCTATAAAGCAAACAGTTATTATGAAAACCATAATTGACACAGGCTGCTTTTTCAAAAAGCTTTTCAGCTTGTTGATTAGAGCTGAAAGCTGAAAAACTTACATGTTCTTTTACGAATAGAATCAATTTTAAAGCGTAACCTTTTCGGCGGTACTCGGGTAATGTAAAAATATAATTTAACATTCTAGGTCGATTGTGTTTTTTCAGCGGATCCTGCTCCATTGTGCTAAATAAGGCAAATGATACGGGCTGTTTATTTTCAAAATAAACAAAACAAAATACTCCGGTATCTAAATACCATTGATTAAGGAAATTAAAATGACTGGCATTAACAGGCCATGTAAGCTCTGTTTTGCCTAACGGTACACCTGCAATATTTTTAATAACGGTCCTTGCTTTGCTATCGCAATATACTTTTATATTTTCGTGAGACATGCTAAAAAAAGAAAATTATAATGAGTTACTATAATTGCGTTCCGTAATTACTTTTTCTAATAAAACGTAACATTTATGCCTGAATTTACAGGTATGTTGTAGCCATGCCTTTTCTGTTTTAAATTTTGTTTTGCAAAGAGGGCAATAAAAATGTTTTTTCACGTGCTTTATAACATTAAAATTTATGGGCTTTATGCAGTAGTGACAAATTTTGATGTGTCCTATTCTTTTTAACATTAGTAAGTTTTTATCATACATTGCCTAAAAAGAAAAAATATGTGTAAGATTTAAGAAAGCCGTTGTCTTTAACGACACATGCGCAAGATCTAAGAAAACCAGTGACCGTCCCAGAGCTTTTTAGATTGTCTTAATTCTAGATTTAAAAAAGCCTTTGCTTTTCTTTGACGATACATCGTTTTTTAGATTGTCTTAATACTTTTAGGGCGCCTCGCTGGTTTTCAGACCCATAACGACAATTATGGCATTTATATTCAGTTATGTTTCTAGAAGGGTTTTGACGGACCATACACGTTACCCCACAAGTTTGACATGTTAAAATAGTCCCAAACTTGACTTTCATCTGCAAAAAAATGATGTGTCTTAAGTGTAGAGGAGGCTTAATGTCACCGGATATTTTTGCGGTCGTAAAAAAAATCTCAGAGTTGCTTGTGAACGACGAGCACAGTTAGAAAATAGCACTAAAATGTGTAAGTATACTCTGTCCAATATTTCTTTTTTCTTTAAATGACAGACGTCGGGGTCGACTAATTTTCTGTTAAAATATATAGTGTGGCTAATCTGTTTGGTTGTGTCTACTCGGCAACAATACCAAGTTTAAAAAGTAGTGAATTTTTTTGAACATAATATGCATAACAAATATAATTACAGGGAATATAATTTAGCATATTCTAATCAATTACTCAATATTTATTATTTTTAAAAAAGACAGGAAAACTGTTAAAGATTTAGAATATCTATGCACTTTATTCTAACTTGGAATAGGACACTACCATTTTTGACGTATTATTGACAAAATTTGTGCAGATTTGGTGAGTTTTATTTTTCGCCAACTCAGCTGGGGATTGTCAAAAAGTTAAAAGAAATATTGGATGGTTTATAGTGCAGTGTTAAGTTAATTAAAAATTAATTAAATTTTTTAGTGACAACACATCATCAAAATATTATAATAACAAGATTGAGGCAAGTGCTTCACCCTCAATACCATGTAAGTAATTTTTACTAATTTTCTCAAATTCTGAAACTTTCGTCTAAAATATTTGGTCACAACCCAAAGATGTTTTTCCTAAGTTATTAAAATATAACAAATAAAACAAAGAAAACTTTGTATGATTGCGAAAAGTCATGTGTAGCCATTTTTCTAAATAAACATAAACACAACCAACAAAGTCGATCTGCTTTATCGAGGAACATTCTTAATGTTCTTTTTTTCTTTTTTACAGAACTATCCGATAACTATATTACAGGGTGTTTCGGGGTTGGGAGAACTTACCCCACCCCCTGAGGGATTCCAGTCCTTGGGCACTGTGGGAACCTACCAAATTCTTTACAGCGTAGCATTCGATTTTATAGAGGTGTGGGCCTTAAGGTATGATTATTTTTGTAACAACAATTCATTTTTAAATTATTTATAAATTACAGGATGGCCCATTAAACTAAAGAACAAGCGAAACGATCTACCTCTTTTTAAAAGGTATACCATTACATTTGTTATTTTTTTATATATATTTATATGATTTTTATTTATTTTCAGAACCCAATAAAAAATGAATTAATTTTTAGCGTTTTTTTCATAATTTAAGAGGTTTAAATGTACTTACTTCAAAATAGACCTTGTTCCAAGTGCTTCAGCTGTTTCTAGTAGGGCTGCTGGGTTAGTAGGGCTCTATACTGCAAAGAAAAAATAGTTTTTAAGTTTAAAATAGTCACATAACGTTAAAAAGGGAACTTTAAATTTAATACAAATAGGAATAAGATATTTTAACTTTAAAAAGGTCTTAAAAATATTTAAAAGACATTGACTAGAGATCTTAAAAATTGTTTGCAAAAATAGCAACATACTGTTGACTAGAATTTTACTTCAAAAAGGTCTTAAAATATTTTTAACTTTCAAAAAAAGACACATGTGCGGAATTTACTTTAAAAAAAGTTCTTAAAATTACTTACGTCAAAATAGGTCTTGTCCCAAGTGTTTCAACAGTTTCTAGTAGGGCTGCAGGGTTAGTAGGGTTCTATACTGCAAAGAAAAAATAGTTTTTAAGTTTAAAATAGTCACATAACGTTAAAAAGGGAACTTTAAATTTAATACAAATAGGAATAAGATATTTTAACTTTAAAAAGGTCTTAAAATATTTAAAAGACATTGACTAGAGATCTTAAAAATTGTTTGCAAAAATAGCAACATACTGTTGACTAGAATTTTACTTCAAAAAGGTCTTAAAATATTTTTAACTTTAAAAATAGACACATGTGCGGAATTTACTTTAAAAAAAGTTCTTAAAATTACTTACGTCAAAATAGGTCTTGTCCCAAGTGTTTCAACAGTTTCTAGTAGGGCTGCAGGGTTAGTAGGGTTCTATACTGCAAAGAAAAAATAGTTTTTAAGTTTAAAATAGTCACATAACGTTAAAAAGGGAACTTTAAATTTAATACAAATAGGAATAAGATATTTTAACTTTAAAAAGGTCTTAAAATATTTAAAAGACATTGACTAGAGATCTTAAAAATTGTTTGCAAAAATAGCAACATACTGTTGACTAGAATTTTACTTCAGAAAGGTCTTAAAATATTTTTAACTTTCAAAAAAAGACACATGTGCGGAATTTACTTTAAAAAAAGTTCTTAAAATTACTTACGTCAAAATAGGTCTTGTCCCAAGTGTTTCAACAGTTTCTAGTAGGGCTGCAGGGTTAGTAGGGTTCTATACTGCAAAGAAAAAATAGTTTTTAAGTTTAAAATAGTCACATAACGTTAAAAAGGGAACTTTAAATTTAATACAAATAGGAATAAGATATTTTAACTTTAAAAAGATTTATTATGTACTTACTTCAAAATAGGACACACAGTTCAGCAGGGCCGCAGCAGGTCAATGCACAAAAAACATTGGTAGGCACTAATTATTTTTCAGTATTTATATGAAATAAAACTTAATTATCAGGGATGTTGGTTTCATTTGTTATATCAGCTTCCTCATTTTATCGAGTATTATTAATGCTAATTATCTTAAAAAATTATTCATAGGAAACTTGTGTATACCCAAAAAGTAATTTAGATATTTCCTCTTTCCGACGTTGGTTTTTATGTAAGTTTCCTTTTACGTCTTCAAATTTCGTTATCTTAAACTTTTCTTTTAATATCGAAAACATACCACTTATCAGACCTCATAGCCTGAAAAAGCCAACCATGTCATTTGATTTTTATGTTTGCATACTTTCAAAGGTATGCCTACACAGAAAGTGAACCTTTAGAGGCATATTTACAAAGTATGAACAATAAAAGTTTTCATATTAAACAATTAAACAAAACCGAAAAGACCTTAAAATTAAAAGAACTGTTGATATTAAATTTCTAAAAATACTCTTTAAAATGACACATTGGCTAAAGCCAGTCGTCTTCCAGCCTTCACAGGGGTTCGCCCCTATTGGCAAGTTCCTTAAGTTTCTTATTGATCAATACAACATCGGTTAATAGTAAAACAATAAATCGTCAAAACGACGTATCAAAATAATTACGAAGTTAAAATAAAAGAACCATATATTTAATATGGTTATTCTAATAACCTAACCTAACCTAACCTAACCTAACCTAACCATATATTTAATATGGTTATTCTAATAAGCATATTAAATATATGGAATAAACTCCTTTCTCCTTTCAAATAAAATCATTGGTGTACAGTAAGAGGGTATTGTGGTATTTAAAATCAATACAAATACGCTACTTATAATTTTAGCAAAACTGTGTATTTAGTGATGAGGTTTTAAACGAATCGAAGTCATTGCCAATATTTTTCGACTGATTTATTAGAATAAGATAAAATATAGTACACGTCAAAGATATGCTTGTTACTTATGGAAAATGTCCTTTCTGTACATGCCGAAGTTGTAGGAATAGAAAGCAGAAATGATATACTTTTAAGTAAATTTGGGTGGTTATTTTCAGTATTATTAAAATTATGCTGTCATTTTTGGTTTGCTCTAAAATTCTGTTTAATTTCATTACTTTGTGAAGGCATTTTGACTTCTAAAGCTTGTCTCATTTTTTTGATTTTTCATAGCCAAAGAAGCTGTCTTTTTTAGTTGTTAAAGTCATCATGATGTTATAAACACTTCCCTTCCTGTTGCTGGCTTATGGAATTTTATTGTTTTTGTAAAAAAGTACCATGTGTGTTATAAATTTTTAAATAAATAATACATGTAAAAAGGTTAAAAATGTAAGATTATAGCTGCTTTGTCTTGCAAAATTTCCTTTGTGGTTTCATATCAATTTTAATAAAAAACGGCTCAATTGTGTTAGAATTAAGAAATATATAAAATTTGTATGTGTGCTTACTGATAAGCTTATTACAATCAGTGTACGCAAATAGAACAGCGTTGTCACGTTCATTCTTCATTTTATTGAAAACTCTAGATGAATTTTTCTCCAATTAACTTTGCAATCGGGCAACGTTGTAAAAGTATCAGTTCAAAATATGTTTTTTTGCCTATCGGTTCGTAACCTAGTGATTTACGGTTTTTTTTTTAGTAAATAGGGAGCGTAGATATTTTTGATCGATCCAATGTTTAATTCACTTCAAAACATTCTCAAAAAATCTATAATTTTTTAAAAAATCTAAAAAACTCAAAAATATCAAAAAACTTGAAAAACTTAAAAAATCTCAAAAACAAATCGAAAAAAATTTGACAAAATTGGAAAAGATTGTAAACAAATTGAAAAAAATCCACGAATTCTTTTTCAGATATTTAATGTTAAAGTTTCAAATTTTGACATTTTTTTATTTTTGACAGGTGCCAGAAATAATTTTGACTGTTCTGTATAGTTTTTATGGGCTTTCAAAATGACATATTGCAAGTCGAATTCCGTGACATATTGCATCTGTCGTTTTTTGATAGTGACACTTCCGTTTGACACATGCTATACAACAACTAATGATTTCTTCCAACGGGTAACCCAAAAAACTGTACCAAATTCCAGTCCAATCGGTTTAATACTTTTTAAGATATTTAATGCTAAAATTTCAAATTTTGACATTTTTTTTTATTTTTGACAATAGTTGGAGAACTAAATTTAACTGTACTGAATAGAGTTTTTAAGTGCTTTCAAATGACATATTGCATGTCCAATCCCGTGATTTATTTGATTTGTCATTTTTTGATAGTGATACTTCCGTTTGACAGATGTCGTACAAAAACTAATGGGTTCTTCTGAGGGGTAACCCAAACCCCTATACCAAATTTCAGCTCAATCGGATTAAACCAGTGGCCTCTATCGTGAAAGAATACACACACACACACACACAGACCGACAGACAGACTTCCATCTGGAAGATGGCGCTGCTAACCTCATACTCAAGGCATTGCAATCGAAATATATAGGCAACCCATATTACATGTATTTACACCTACAGTATACAATTAAGCATAAAGTTTAATAATTCTCTCGATAGCCGAGTATGTTAGGGTATGGACTTTTAGATGTAAGGATTGCTGGTTCGATTCCCACAGCGTACAAGTTTTTTCAATTAAAATTAAATCGTATTTTATATTTATTATCTAAACAGCGAGCCGGCGATATCAGCAAACTGATAAGAGCGATGACGAATGACCTTGATATGTGATACCAATGTTGCGCTTGACGTGTGACTCATGAGCTCCCAAGGATTCAAGAACACTGTTTAGTCATAAAAGGTGCCTCAGTGCCCCAGGTACTACTCATTTATTTTCATTTATTTTCATTTATTTTCATTTATTTTCATTTATTTTCATTTATTTTCATTTATTTTCATTTATTTTCATTTATTTTCATTTATTTTCATTTATTTTCATTTATTTTCATTTATTTTCATTTATTTTCATTTACTTTCATTCATTTTCATTTATTTTCATTTATTTTCATTTATTTTCATTTATTTTCATTTATTTTCATTTATTTTCATTTATTTTCATTTATTTTCATTTATTTTCATTTATTTTCATTTATTTTCATTTATTTTCATTTATTTTCATTTATTTTCATTTATTTTCATTTATTTTCATTTATTTTCATTTATTTTCATTTATTTTCATTTATTTTCATTTATTTTTATTTATTTTCATTTACTTTAATTAATTTTCATTTATTTTCATTTACTTTCATTTATATGCATTTATTTTCATTTATTTTCATTTATTTTTATTTATTTTCATTTAGCTTCATTTATTTTCATTTATTTTCATTTATTTTCATTTATTTTCATTTATTTTCATTTATTTTCATTTATTTTCATTTATTTTCATTTATTTTCATTTATTTTCATTTATTTTCATTTATTTTCATTTATTTTCATTTATTTTCATTTATTTTCATTTATTTTCATTCATTTTCATTCATTTTCATTTATTTTCATTTATTTTCATTTATTTTCATTTATTTTCATTTATTTTCATTTATTTTCATTTATTTTCATTTATTTTCATTTATTTTCATTTATTTTCATTTATTTTCATTTATTTTCATTTATTTTCATTTATTTTCATTTATTTTCATTTATTTTCATTTATTTTCATTTATTTTCATTTATTTTCATTTATTTTCATTTATTTTCATTTATTTTCATTTATTTTCATTTATTTTCATTTATTTTCATTTATTTTCATTTATTTTCATTTATTTTCATTTATTTTCATTTATTTTCATTTATTTTCATTTATTTTCATTTATTTTCATTTATTTTCATTTATTTTCATTTATTTTCATTTATTTTCATTTACTTTAATTAATTTTCATTTATTTTCATTTACTTTCATTTATATGCATTTATTTTCATTTATTTTCATTTATTTTTATTTATTTTCATTTAGCTTCATTTATTTTCATTTATTTTCTTTTATTTTCATTTATTTTCTTTTATTTTCATTTATTTTCATTTATTTTCATTTATTTTCATTTATTTTCATTTATTTTCATTTATTTTCATTTATTTTCATTTATTTTCATTTATTTTCATTTATTTTCATTTATTTTCATTTATTTTCATGTATTATCATTTATTTTCATTAATCTTCATTTATTTTCACCTACCTTCATTTATTTTCATTTACTTTCATCTATTTACATATATTTTCAGTTATTCTCATTTACTTGCATGTATGTACATGTATTTTCATTTGTTTTCATTTATTTATTCATTTATTTTCATTTAGTTTCATTTATTTGCATGTATTTTAATTTATTTCCATGTATTTTCATGTATTTACATGTATTTTCATTTGTTTTCATTTATTTTCATGTACAGTAAAACCTCTATTTTTGGACACCTCTATATAGCGGACTCCTCTACGTAACGGACAAAAACACATGTCCGGAATGCTGCAATGACCATTTGTGTATAAACGACCCTCTCAATAGCGGACCCTCTATATTACGGACGCGGACATACAAATTAGTTACCAAAAGATATTATTTCTTTAAAAATTACCTCCATGTACGGACATCTTTCCAAATTTCAACGAAAGTTAATAATTTGTAATCTACCTACGTGTACGGATACCTTTTTATATTTTTGCAAAGGGTCAGGTGTAAAAATGATTCTGGTTGAATGCTTTCTTGTTTTCAGCTTAAGATAGGGTGGATTTGGTTTTTCCACTAATCCCCTTTATGATAGGTAAGGTATTTATGAAAGTGTGTATGTGTTACTGGATATTATTTACAAATTTTATTGCTTAAATAGTTTTATTGCTTCTTAAATATTTTGGTTAGTCTATTTAGTTGAAGTTTAGTTATTGTTAACACAACATGCCAAACGAAAAAAGAAAACTTTTATCTTTAAAGGATAAGGTAGAAATTATCCATACGAGTGATAAATTTAAATTAAATGTTAGAAAACTAGCAGAAAAATATGGTGTTGGAAAAACACAGGTTAGTGAAATTTTAAAAAACAAAAATGAACTTTTAAAGTATTTTGTTGATGGCTCTAGTAATGACGAAGTTAAACGGAAATTTCCTAAAACCGAGGGGCTTGCTGTGGATCAAATTGTTTTTGAGTGGTTTTCCAAAGTAAGAAATAAAAAGGTTCCTTTGTCTGGGCCATTAATTAAGGAAAAGGCACTAGAAGCTGCAAAAGAATTAAAGTTTGACACTTTCAAAGCATCAAATGGATGGTTGGAAAAATTTTGCAATAGACACAATATCACGTTTAAGTCTGTTTGTGGTGAATCTGCACACATCAATTTACAAGAGGTTGAAAACTGGAAAATCAAATTAAATAATATCTTGGAAGATTATTCTGCAGAAGATATTTACAATACTGATGAAACGGGATTATTTTATAGAGCAGTACCTACAAAAACATTTGCTCTAAAAAATGACAACTGTGCTGGAGGAAAAGCTGCTAAAGACCGATTAACATTTTTATTTTGTACTAATATGGCTGGTGGAAAAGAAGAACCTTTAGTAATAGGTAAAGCAAAAAATCCGAGATGTTTCAAAGGAGAACATATCAATAAGAGTTAGCTTTGGAATGAACGTCTAGTAAAAAAGCTTGGATGAACGAAAACATAATGAGTTCATGGTTACATAAGTTTGACAAGAAAATGGAAAAACAAAAGAGAAATATACTGTTGTTTTAAGATAATGCATCTTCCCATCCTAAGAATATAGTCCTTAAAAATATTAAACTGATTTATTTACCGCCAAATACCACATGTGTCAGCCAGCCTCTAGATCAGGGAATTATACAAAATTTTAAAATCACATATCGAAGATTTTTAGTCAAAAGATTAATTATGCTTATGGAATCCGAGCCATCTCTAGAGAAAATAGAAAAAAGAATAACAGTTGCAAATGCTTTAATATGGATAGTGGCAGCTTGGAGAAAAGTTACGGCAAAAACAATAGTAAACTGTTTTTCAACGGCTGGATTTAAAAAAGCTGGATACTCAACTGACGATACCCAAGAAGAATTTGAAAATAATTTTACCGACCTATCCGCTTTAATACCAACTGAAATAGATTTGGATTTCAACGGATATTCTTCTATAGATGAAGTACTAACCACTGAAGATTCCGATTTTTCCATTTCTAAATGTGTTGAGGACTTCGTGGCGAGCAGTGATGAACAATCGGATATTGAAGAAATAAGTGAAGAACAACAAGCTCCTAAAATTTCCAGCCTTAGTGAAGCATGTGATAATTTAAGGGATCTAGAAAAAATTTTTTTTGTAAATAACAATGTGAATGCTTATACAAAAATATCAGAGATTTTGATTAATTGTGAACATGAATTTTTCGAAAACAAACTAATGAATATGAAGCAGACGACAATATTAGATTTTTCATTAGATAATTCACATCACACATGTATTTTATAATTTTTTCAAATAAATATTACTATAAGTGGCATTTTTTTATTCTTATATAGTGTGAAAATGCTTATTGCTAAAAATTTGTACAGAAAGGATAAATAAAAATGCCGATCATTTTTATTAATTTTACATTTTTGTATTTACTGTAAAAAACATTTTTGTTTTTCAATTTGTATCTCAAAAATCAAATAATTTAAAGTTTTATATTACTAAAACGATTTAAGGAATTTTGGATAACTTTAATTTGCAAGGCATTATTCGAACTTCCTTTATATTAAAATTGTGAAACCTCTTAATAACGGACCCCTCCCAATAACGGACAAAAAAAAATTCCCCCTAGCTGTCCGCTATTAAGAGGTTTTACTGTATTTTCATTTATTTTCATTTATTTTCATGTAATATCATTTATTTTCATGAAATATCATTTATTTTCATGTATTATCATTTATTTTAATTTATCTTCAATTATTTTCATATATTTTCATTTATTTTCATTGACTTTAGTGTATTTACATGTATCTTCATTTATTTTCATTTATTTTGATTTATTTTCATTTCTTTTCATTTATTTTCATTTATTTTCATTTATTTTCATTTATTTTCATTTATTTACATTTATTTTCATCCATTTTCTTTATTTTCATTTACTTTAATGTATTTACATGTATTTACATGTATTTTCATTTATTTTCATTTATTTTCATTTATTTACATGTATTTTCATTTATTTTCATTTAGTTTCATGTATTTACATGTGTTTTCATTTATTTTTATTTGTTTACATGGGTTTTTATGGATTTTGATTAATTTTGATTTATTTTCATTTATTTTTTTTTATTTTCATTTAATTTCATTTATTTTCATTTACTTTAATTAATTTTCATTTATTTTCATTTACTTTCATTTATATGCATTTATTTTCATTTATTTTCATTTATTTTTATTTATTTTCATTTATTTTCATTTATTTTCATTTATTTTCATTTATTATCATTTATTTTCATTTATTTTCATTTATTTTCATTTATTTTCATTTATTTTCTTTTATTTTCATTTATTTTCATTTATTTTCATTTATTTTCATTTATTTTCATTTATTTTCATTTATTTTCATTTATTTTCATTTATTTTCATTTATTTTCATTTATTTTCATTTATTTTCATTTATTTTCATTTATTTTCATTTATTTTCATTTATTTTCATTTATTTTCATTTATTTTCATTTATTTTCATTTATTTTCATTTATTTTCATTTATTTTCATTTATTTTCATTTATTTTCATTTATTTTCATTTATTTTCATTTATTTTCATTTATTATCATTTATTTTCATTTATTTTCATTTATTTTCATTTATTTTCATTTATTTTCATTTATTTTCATTTATTTTCATTTATTTTCATTTATTTTCATTTATTTTCATTTATTTTCATTTATTTTCATTTATTTTCATTTATTTTCATTTATTTTCATTTATTTTCATTTATTTTCATTTATTTATTTTCATTTATTTTCATTTATTTTCATTTATTTTCATTTATTTTCATTTATTTTCATTTATTTTCATTTATTTTCATTTATTTTCATTTATTTTCATTTATTTTCATTTATTTTCATTTATTTTCATTTATTTTCATTTATTTTCATTTATTTTCATTTATTTTCATTTATTTTCATTTATTTTCATTTATTTTCATTTATTTTCATTTATTTTCATTTATTTTCATTTATTTTCATTTATTTTCATTTATTTTCATTTATTTTCATTTATTTTCATTTATTTTCATTTATTTTCATTTATTTTCATTTATTTTCATTTATTTTCATTTATTTTCATTTATTTTAATTTATTTTCATTTATTTTCATTTATTTTCATGTATTATCATTTATTTTCATTAATCTTCATTTATTTTCACCTACCTTTATTTATTTTCATTTACTTTCATGTATTTACATATATTTTCAGTTATTCTCATTTACTTGCATGTATGTACATGTATTTTCATTTGTTTTCATTTATTTATTCATTTATTTTCATTTAGTTTCATTTATTTGCATGTATTTTAATTTATTTCCATTTATTTTCATGTATTTACATGTATTTTCATTTGTTTTCATTTATTTTCATGTATTTTCATTTATTTTCATTTATTTCATGTAATATCATTTATTTTAATGAAATATCATTTATTTTCATGTATTATCATTTATTTTAATTTACCTTCAATTATTTTCATATATTTTCATTTATTTTCATTTCTTTTCATTTATTTTCATTTATTTTCATTTATTTTCATTTATTTTCATTTATTTTCATTTATTTTCATTTATTTTCATTTATTTTCATTTATTTTCATTTATTTTCATTTATTTACATTTATTTTCATCCATTTTCTTTATTTTCATTTACTTTAATGTATTTACATGTATTTTTATTTGTTTTCATTTATTTTCATTTATTTACATGTATTTTCATTTATTTTCATTTACTTTCATGTATTTACATGTGTTTTCATTTATTTTTATTTGTTTACATGGGTTTTTATGGATTTTGATTAATTTTGATTTATTTTCATTTATTTTTTTTTATTTTCATTTAATTTCATTTATTTTCATTTATTTTCATTTACTTTCATTTATATGCATTTATTTTCATTTATTTTCATTTATTTTTATTTATTTTCATTTATTTTCATTTATTTTCATTTATTTTCATTTATTTTCATTTATTATCATTTATTTTCATTTATTTTCATTTATTTTCATTTATTTTCATTTATTTTCATTTATTTTCTTTTATTTTCATTTATTTTCATTTATTTTCATTTATTTTCATTTATTTTCATTTATTTTCATTTATTTTCATTTATTTTCATTTATTTTCATTTATTTTCATTTATTTTCATTTATTTTCATTTATTTTCATTTATTTTCATTTATTTTCATTTATTTTCATTTACTTTCATTTATTTTCATTTATTTTCATTTATTTTCATTTATTTTCATTTATTATCATTTATTTTCATTTATTTTCATTTATTTTCATTTATTTTCATTTATTTTCATTTATTTTCATTATTTTCATTTATTTTCATTTATTTTCATTTATTTTCATTTAATTTCATTTATTTTCATTTATTTTCATTTATTTTCATTTATTTTCATTTATTTTCATTTATTTTCATTTATTTTCATTTATTTTCATTTATTTTCATTTATTTTCATTTATTTTCATTTATTTTTATTTATTTTCATTTATTTTCATTTACTTTAATTAATTTTCATTTATTTTCATTTGCTTTCATTTATATGCATTTATTTTCATTAATTTTTATTTATTTTCATTTATTTTCATTTATTTTCATTTATTTTCATTTATTTTCATTTATTTTCATTTATTTTCATTTATTTTCATTTATTTTCATTTATTTTCATTTATTTTCTTTTATTTTCATTTATTTTCATTTATTTTCATTTATTTTTATTTATTTTCATTTATTTTCATTTATTTTCATTTATTTTCATTTATTTTCATTTATTTTCATTTATTTTCATTTATTTTCATTTATTTTCATTTATTTCATTTATTTTCATTTATTTTCATTTATTTTCATTTATTTTCATTTATTTTCATTTATTTTCATTTATTTTCATTTATTTTCATTTATTTTCATTTATTTTCATTTATTTTCATTTATTTTCATTTATTTTCATTTATTTTCATTTATTTTCATTTATTTTCATTTATTTTCATTTATTTTCATTTATTTTCATTTATTTTCATTTATTTTCATTTATTTTCATTTATTTTCATTTATTTTCATTTATTTTCATTTATTTTCATTTATTTTCATTTATTTTCATTTATTTTCATTTATTTTCATTTATTTTCATTTATTTTCATTTATTTTCATTTATTTTCATTTATTTTCATTTATTTTCATTTATTTTCATTTATTTTCATTTATTTTCATTAATTTTTATTTATTTTCATTTATTTTCATTTATTTTCATTTATTTTCATTTATTTTCATTTATTTTCATTTATTTTCATTTATTTTCATTTATTTTCTTTTATTTTCATTTATTTTCATTTATTTTCATTTATTTTCATTTATTTTCATTTATTTTCATTTATTTTCATTTATTTTCATTTATTTTCATTTATTTTCATTTATTTTCATTTATTTTCATTTATTTTCATTTATTTTCATTTATTTTCATTTATTTTCATTTATTTTCATTTATTTTCATTTATTTTCATTTATTTTCATTTATTTTCATTTATTTTCATTTATTTTCATTTATTTTCATTTATTTTCATTTATTTTCATTTATTTTCATTTATTTTCATGTATTTTCATTTGTTTTCATTTATTTTCATTTATTACATGTATTTTCATTTATTTTCATTTACTTTCATGTATTTACATGTGTTTTCATTTATTTTTATTTGTTTACATGGGTTTTTATGGATTTTCATTAATTTTCATTTATTTTTATTTGTTTACATGGGTTTTTATGGATTTTCATTAATTTTCATTTATTTTCATTTATTTTTTTTTATTTTCATTTAATTTCATTTATTTTCATTTATTTTTATTTACTTTAATTAATTTTCATTTATTTTCATTTACTTTCATTTATATGCATTTATTTTCATTTATTTTCATTTATTTTCATTATTTTCATTTATTTTCATTTATTTTCATTTATATTCATTTATTTTCATTTATTTTCATTTATTTTCATTTATTTTCATTTATTTTCATTTATTTTCATTTATTTTCATTTATTTTCATTTATTTTCATTTATTTTCATTTATTTTCATTTATTTTCATTTATTTTCATTTATTTTCATTTATTTTCATTTATTTCATTTATTTTCATTTATTTTCATTCATTTTCATTTATTTTCATTTATTTTCATTTATTTTCATTTATTTTCATTTATTTTCATTTATTTTTATTTATTTTCATTTATTTTCATTTATTTTCATTTATTTTCATTTATTTTCATTTATTTTCATTTATTTTCATTTATTTTCATTTATTTTCATTTATTTTCATTTATTTTCATTTATTTCATTTATTTTCATTTATTTTCATTTATTTTCATTTATTTTCATTTATTTTCATTTATTTTCATTTATTTCATTTATTAATTTTCATTTATTTTCATTTATTTTCATTTATTTTCATTTATTTTCATTTATTTTCATTAATTTTCATTTATTTTCATTTATTTTCATTTATTTTCATTTATTTTCATTTATTTTCATTTATTTTCGTTTATTTTCATTTATTTTCATTTATTTTTATTTATTTTCATTTATTTTTATTTATTTTCATTTATTTTCATTTATTTTCATTTATTTTCATTTATTTTCATTTATTTTCATTTATTTTCATTTATTTTTATTTATTTTCATTTATTTTTATTTATTTTCATTTATTTTCATTTATTTTCATTTATTTTCATTTATTTTCATTTATTTTCATTTATTTTCATTTATTTTCATTTATTTTCATTTATTTTCATTTATTTTCATTTATTTTCATTTATTTTCATTTATTTTCATTTATTTTCATTTATTTTCATTTATTTTCATTTATTTTCATTTATTTTCATTTATTTTCATTTATTTTCATTTATTTTCATTTATTTTCATTTATTTTCATTTATTTTTATTTATTTTCATTTATTTTCATTTATTTTCATTTATTTTCATTTATTTTCATTTATTTCATTTATTTTCATTTATTTTCATTTATTTTCATTTATTTTCATTTATTTTCATTTATTTTCATTTATTTTCATTTATTTTCATTTATTTTCATTTATTTTCATTTATTATCATTTATTTTCATTTATTTTCATTTATTTTCATTTATTTTCATTTATTTTCATTTATTTTCATTTATTTTCATTTATTTTCATTTATTTTCATTTATTTTTATTTATTTTCATTTATTTTCATTTATATTCATTTATTTTCATTTATTTTCATTTATTTTCATTTATTTTCATTTATTTTCATTTATTTTCATTTATTTTCATTTATTTTCATTTATTTTCATTTATTTTCATTTATTTTCTTTTATTTTCATTTATTTTCATTTATTTTCATTTATTTTCATTTATTTTCATTTATTTTCATTTATTTTCATTTATTTTCATTTATTTTCATTTATTTTCATTTATTTTCATGTATTTACATGTATTTTCATTTGTTTTCATTTATTTTCATGTATTTTCATTTATTTTCATGTATTATCATTTATTTTAATTTATCTTCAATTATTTTCATATATTTTCATTTATTTTCATTTCTTTTCATAAATTTTCATTTATTTTCATTTATTTTCATTTATTTTCATTTATTTTCATTTATTTTCATTTATTTTCATTTATTTTCATTTATTTTCATTTATTTTCATTTATTTTCATTTATTTCATTTATTTTCATTTATTTTCATTTATTTTCATTTATTTACATTTATTTTCATCCATTTTCTTTATTTTCATTTACTTTAATGTATTTACATGTATTTACATGTATTTTCATTTGTTTTCATTTATTTTCATGTATTTTCATTTATTTTCATGTATTATCATTTATTTTAATTTATCTTCAATTATTTTCATATATTTTCATTTATTTTCATTTCTTTTCATAAATTTTCATTTATTTTCATTTATTTTCATTTATTTTCATTTATTTTCATTTATTTTCATTTATTTTCATTTATTTTCATGTATTTTCATTTATTTTCATGTATTATCATTTATTTTAATTTATCTTCAATTATTTTCATATATTTTCATTTATTTTCATTTCTTTTCATAAATTTTCATTTATTTTCATTTATTTTCATTTATTTTCATTTATTTTCATTTATTTTCATTTATTTTCATTTATTTTCATTTATTTTCATGTATTTACATGTATTTTCATTTGTTTTCATTTATTTTCATGTATTTTCATTTATTTTCATGTATTATCATTTATTTTAATTTATCTTCAATTATTTTCATATATTTTCATTTATTTTCATTTCTTTTCATAAATTTCATTTATTTTCATTTATTTTCATTTATTTTCATTTATTTTCATTTATTTTCATTTATTTTCATTTATATTTATTTATTTTCATTTATTTTCATTTATTTTCATTTATTTTCATTTATTTTCATTTATTTTCATTTATTTTCATTTATTTTCATTATTTTCATTTATTTTCATTTATTTTCATTTATTTTCATTTATTTTCATTTATTTTCATTTATTTTCATTTATTTTCATTTATTTTCATTTATTTTCATTATTTTCATTTATTTTCATTTATTTTCATTTATTTTCATTTATTTTCATTTATTTCATTTATTTTCATTTATTTTCATTTATTTTCATTTATTTTCATTTATTTTCATTATTTTCATTTATTTTCATTTATTTTCATTTATTTTCATTTATTTTCATTTATTTTCATTTATTTTCATTTATTTTCATTTATTTTCATTTATTTTCATTTATTTTCATTTATTTTCATTTATTTTCATTTATTTTCATTTATTTTCATTTATTTTCATTTATTTTCATTTATTTTCATTTATTTTCATTTATTTTCATTTATTTTCATTTATTTTCATTTATTTTCATTTATTTTCATTTATTTTCATTTATTTTCATTTATTTTCATTTATTTCATTTATTTTCATTAATTTTCATTTATTTTCATTTATTTTCATTTAATTTCATTTATTTTCATTTATTTTCATTAATTTTCATTTATTTTCATTTATTTTCATTTATTTTCATTTATTTTCATTTATTTTCATTTATTTTCATTTATTTTCATTTATTTTCATTTATTTTCATTTATTTTCATTTATTTTCATTTATTTTCATTTATTTTCATTTATTTTCATTTATTTTCGATTTATTTTCATTTATTTTCATTTATTTCATTTATTTTCATTTATTTTCATTTATTTTCATTTATTTTCATTTATTTTTATATATTTTCATTTATTTTTATTTATTTTCATTTATTTTCATTTATTTTCATTTATTTTCATTTATTTTCATTTATTTTCATTTATTTTCATTTATTTTCATTTATTTTCATTTATTTTCATTATTTTCATTTATTTTCATTTATTTTCATTTATTTTCATTTACTTTCATTCATTTTCATTCATTTTCATTCATTTTTATTCATTTTCATTCATTTTCATTTACTTTCATTTATTTTCATTTATTTTCATTTATTTTCATTTATTTTCATTTATTTTCATTTATTTTCATTTATTTTCATTTATTTTCATTTATTTTCATTTATTTTCATTTATTTTCATTTATTTTCATTTATTTTCATTTATTTTCATTTATTTTCATTTATTTTCATTTATTTTCATTTATTTTCATTTATTTTCATTTATTTTCATTTATTTTCATTTATTTTCATTTATTTTCATTTATTTTCATTTATTTTCATTTATTTTCATTTATTTTCATTTATTTTCATTTATTTTCATTTATTTTCATTTATTTTCATTTATTGTCATTTTTTTTCATTTATTTTCATTTATATTCATTTATTTTCATTTATTTTCATTTATTTTCATTTATTTTCATTTATTTTCATTTATTTTCATTTATTTTCATTTATTTTCATTTATTTTCATTTATTTTCATTTATTTTCATTTATTTTTATTTATTTTCATTTATTTTTATTTATTTTCATTTATTTTCATTTATTTTCATTTATTTTCATTTATTTTCATTTATTTTCATTTATTTTCATTTATTTTCATTTATTTTCATTTATTTTCATTTATTTTCATTTATTTTCATTTATTTTCATTTATTTTCATTTATTTTCATTTATTTTCATTTATTTTCATTTATTTTCATTTATTTTCATTTATTTTCATTTATTTTCATTTATTTTTATTTATTTTCATTTATTTTCATTTATTTTCATTTATTTTCATTTATTTTCATTTATTTTCATTTATTTTCATTTATTTTCATTTATTTTCATTTATTTTCATTTATTTTCATTTATTTTCATTTATTATCATTTATTTTCATTTATTTTCATTTATTTTCATTTATTTTCATTTATTTCATTTATTTTTATTTATTTTCATTTATTTTCATTTATTTTCATTTATATTCATTTATTTTCATTTATTTTCATTTATTTTCATTTATTTCATTTATTTTCATTTATTTTCATTTATTTTCATTTATTTTCATTTATTTTCATTTATTTTCATTTATTTTCATTTATTTTCATTTATTTTCATTTATTTTCATTTATTTTCTTTTATTTTCATTTATTTTCATTTATTTCATTTATTTTCATTTATTTTCATTTATTTTCATTTATTTTCATTTATTTTCATTTATTTTCATTTATTTTCATTTATTTTCATTTATTTTCATTTATTTTTATTTATTTTCATTTATTTTCATTTATTTTCATTTATTTTCATTTATTTTCATTTATTTTCATTTATTTTCATTTATTTTCATTTATTTTCATTTATTATCATTTATTTTCATTTATTTTCATTAATTTTCATTTATTTTCATTTATTTTCATTTATTTTCATTTATTTTCATTTATTTTCATTTATTTTTATTTATTTTCATTTATTTTCATTTATATTCATTTATTTTCATTTATTTTCATTTATTTTCATTTATTTTCATTTATTTTCATTTATTTTCATTTATTTTCATTTATTTTCATTTATTTTCTTTTATTTTCATTTATTTTCATTTATTTTCATTTATTTTCATTTATTTTCATTTATTTTCATTTATTTTCATTTATTTTCATTTATTTTCATTATTTTCATTTATTTTCATTTATTTTCATTTATTTTCATTTATTTTTATTTATTTTCATTTATTTTCATTTATATTCATTTATTTTCATTTATTTTCATTTATTTTCATTTATTTTCATTTATTTTCATTTATTTTCATTTATTTTCATTTATTTTCTTTTATTTTCATTTATTTTCATTTATTTTCATTTATTTTCATTTATTTTCATTTATTTTCATTTATTTTCATTTATTTTCATTTATTTTCATTTATTTTCATTTATTTTCATTTATTTTCATTTATTTTCATTTATTTTCATTTATTTTCATTTATTTTCATTTATTTTCATTTATTTTCATTTATTTTCATTTATTTTCATTTATTTTCATTTATTTTCATTTATTTTCATTTATTTTCATTTATTTTCATTATTTTCATTTATTTTCATTTATTTTCATTTATTTTCATTTATTTTCATTTTTATATTTTCATTTATTTTCATTTATTTTCATTTATTTTCATTATTTTCATTTATTTTCATTTATTTTCATTTATTTTCATTTATTTTCATTTATTTTCATTTATTTTCATTGATTTTCATTTATTTTCATTTATTTTCATTTATTTTCATTCATTTTCATTTATTTTCATTTATTTTCATTTATTTTCATTTATTTTTATTTATTTTCATTTATTTTCATTTATTTTCATTTATTTTCATTTATTTTCATTTATTTTCATTTATTTTCATTTATTTTCATTTATTTTCATTTATTTTCATTTATTTTCATTTATTTTCATTTATTTTCATTTATTTTCATTTATTTTCATTTATTTTCATTTATTTTCATTAATTTTCATTTATTTTCATTTATTTTCATTTATTTTCATTTATTTTCATTTATTTTCATTTATTTTCATTTATTTTCATTTATTTTCATTTATTTTCATTTATTTTCATTTATTTTCATTTATTTTCATTTATTTTCATTTATTTTCATTTATTTTCATTTATTTTCATTTATTTTCATTTATTTTCATTTATTTTCATTTATTTTCATTTATTTTCATTTATTTTCATTTATTTTCATTTATTTTCATTTATTTTCATTTATTTTCATTTATTTTCATTTATTTTCATTTATTTTCATTTATTTTCATTTATTTTCATTTGTTTTCATTTATTTTCATTGATTTTCATTTATTTTCATTTATTTTCATTCATTTTCATTTATTTTCATTTATTTTCATTTATTTTCATTTATTTTCATTTATTTTCATTTATTTTCATTTATTTTCATTTATTTTCATTTATTTTCATTTATTTTCATTTATTTTCATTTATTTTCATTTATTTTCATTTATTTTCATTTATTTTCATTATTTTCATTTATTTTCATTTATTTTCATTTATTTTCATTTATTTCATTTATTTTCATTTATTTTCATTTATTTTCATTTATTTTCATTTATTTTCATTTATTTTCATTTATTTTCATTTATTTTTATTTATTTTCATTTATTTTCATTTATTTTCATTTACTTTCATTTATTTTCATTTATTTTCATTTATTTTCATTTATTTTCATTTATTTTCATTTATTTTCATTTATTTTCATTTATTTTCATTTATTTTCATTTATTTTCATTTATTTTCATTTATTTTCATTTATTTTCATTTATTTTCATCTTTTTTTCATTATTTTCATTTATTTTCATTTATTTTCATTTATTTTCATTTATTTTCATTTACTTTCATTTATTTTCATTCATTTTCATTCATTTTCATTCATTTTCATTCATTTTCATTCATTTTCATTCATTTTCATTCATTCATTTTCATTCATTTTCATTCATTTTCATTCATTTTCATTCATTTTCATTCATTTTCATTCATTTTCATTCATTTTCATTCATTTTCATTCATTTTCATTCATTTTCATTCATTTTCATTCATTTTCATTCATTTTCATTCATTTTCATTCATTTTCATTCATTTTCATTCATTTTCATTCATTTTCATTCATTTTCATTCATTTTCATTCATTTTCATTCATTTTCATTCATTTTCATTCATTTTCATTCATTTTCATTCATTTCATTCATTTTCATTCATTTTCATTCATTTTCATTCATTTTCATTCATTTTCATTCATTTTCATTCATTTTCATTCATTTTCATTCATTTTCATTCATTTTCATTCATTTTCATTCATTTTCATTCATTTTCATTCATTTTCATTCATTTTCATTCATTTTCATTCATTTTCATTCATTTTCATTCATTTTCATTCATTTTCATTCATTTTCATTCATTTTCATTCATTTTCATTCATTTTCATTCATTTTCATTCATTTTCATTCATTTTCATTCATTTTCATTCATTTTCATTCATTTTCATTCATTTTCATTCATTTTCATTCATTTTCATTCATTTTCATTCATTTTCATTCATTTTCATTCATTTTCATTCATTTTCATTCATTTTCATTCATTTTCATTCATTTTCATTCATTTTCATTCATTTTCATTCATTTTCATTCATTCTCATTCATTTTCATTCATTTTCATTCATTTTCATTCATTCTCATTTACTTTCATTTATTTTCATTTATTTTCATTTATTTTCATTTATTTTCATTTATTTTCATTTATTTTCATTTATTTTTATTTATTTTCATTTATTTTCATTTATTTTCATTTATTTTCATTTATTTTCATTTATTTTTATTTATTTTCATTTATTTTCATTTATTTTCATTTATTTTCATTTATTTTCATTTATTTTCATTTATTTTCATTTATTTTCATTTATTTTCATTTATTTTCATTTATTTTCATTTATTTTCATTTATTTTCATTTATTTTCATTTATTTTCATTTATTTCATTTATTTTCATTTATTTTCATTTATTTTCATTTATTTTCATTTATTTTCATTTATTTTCATTAATTTTCATTTATTTTCATTTATTTTCATTTATTTTCATTTATTTTCATTTATTTTTATTTATTTTCATTTATTTTCATTTATTTTCATTTATTTTCATTTATTTTCATTTATTTTCATTTATTTTCATTTATTTTCATTTATTTTCATTTATTTTCATTTATTTTCATTTATTTTCATTTAATTTCGTTTATTTTCATTTATTTTCATTTATTTTCATTTATTTTCATTTATTTTCATTTATTTTCATTTATTTTCATTTATTTTCATTTATTTTCATTTATTTTCATTTATTTTCATTTATTTTCATTTATTTTCATTTATTATCATTTATTTTCATTTATATTCATTTATTTTCATTTATTTTCATTTATTTTCATTTATTTTCATTTATTTTCATTTATTTTCATTTATTTTTATTTATATTCATTTATTTTCATTTATTTTCATTTATTTTCATTTATTTTCATTTATTTTCATTTATTTTCATTTAATTTCATTTATTTTCATTTATTTCATTTATTTTCATTTAATTTCATTTAATTTCATTTATTTTCATTTATTTTCATTTATTTTCATTTATTTTCATTTATTTTCATTTATTTTCATTTATTTTCATTTATTTTCATTTATTTTCATTTATTTTCATTTATTTTCATTTATTTTCATTTATTTTCATTTATTTTCATTTATTTTCATTTATTTTCATTTATTTTCATTTATTTTCATTTATTTTCATTTATTTTCATTTATTTTCATTTATTTTCATTTATTTTCATTTATTTTCATTTATTTTCATTTATTTTCATTTATTTTCATTTATTTTCATTTATTTTCATTTATTTTCATTTATTTTCATTTATTTTCATTTATTTTCATTTATTTTCATTTATTTTCATTTATTTTCATCTATTTTCATTTATTTTCATTTATTTTCATTTATTTTCATTTATTTTCATTTATTTTCATTTATTTTCATTTGTTTTCATTTATTTTCATTTATTTTCATTTATTTTCATTTATTTTCATTTATTTTCATTTATTTTCATTTATTTTCATTTATTTTCATTTATTTTCATTTATTTTCATTTATTTTCATTTATTTTCATTTAATTTCATTTATTTTCATTTATTTTCATTTATTTCATTTATTTTCATTTATTTTCATTTATTTTCATTTATTTTCATTTATTTTCATTTATTTTCATTTATTTTCATTTATTTTCATTTATTTTCATTTATTTTCATTTATTTTCATTTATTTTCATTTATTTTCATTTATTTTCATTTATTTTCATTTATTTTCATTTATTTTCATTTATTTTCATTTATTTTCATTTATTTTCATTTATTTTCATTTATTTTCATTTATTTTCATTTATTTTCATTTATTTTCATTTATTTTCATTTATTTTCATTTATTTTCATTTATTTTCATTTATTTTCATTTATTTTCATTTATTTTCATTTATTTTCATTTATTTTCATTTATTTTCATTTATTTTCATTTATTTTCATTTATTTTCATTTATTTTCATTTATTTTCATTTATTTTCATTTATTTTCATTTATTTTCATTTATTTTCATTTATTTTCATTTATTTTCATTTATTTTCATTTATTTTCATTTATTTTCATTTATTTTCATTTATTTTCATTTATTTTCATTTATTTTCATTTATTTTCATTTATTTTCATTTATTTTCATTTATTTTCATTTATTTTCATTTATTTCATTTATTTTCATTTATTTTCATTATTTTCATTTATTTTCATTTATTTTCATTTATTTTCATTTATTTTCATTTATTTTCATTTATTTTCATTTATTTTCATTTATTTTCATTTATTTTCATTTATTTTCATTTATTTTCATTTATTTTCATTTATTTTCATTTATTTTCATTTATTTTCATTTATTTTCATTTATTTTCATTTATTTTCATTTATTTTCATTTATTTTCATTTATTTTTATTTATTTCATTTATTTTCATTTATTTTCATTTATTTTCATTATTTTCATTTATTTTCATTTATTTTCATTTATTTTTATTTATTTTCATTTATTTTCATTTATTTTCATTTATTTTCATTTATTTTCATTTATTTTCATTTATTTTCATTTATTTTCATTTATTTTCATTTATTTTCATTTATTTTCATTTATTTTCATTTATTTTCATTTATTTTCATTTATTTTCATTTATTTTCATTTATTTTCATTGATTTTCATTTATTTTCATTATTTTCATTCATTTTCATTTATTTTCATTTATTTTCATTTATTTTCATTTATTTTCATTTATTTTCATTTATTTACATTTATTTTCATTTATTTTCATTTATTTCATTTATTTTCATTTATTTTCATTTATTTTCATTTATTTTCATTTATTTTCATTTATTTTCATTTATTTTCATTTATTTTCATTTATTTTCATTTATTTTCATTTATTTTCATTTATTTTCATTTATTTTCATTTATTTTCATTTATTTTCATTTATTTTCATTTATTTTCATTTATTTTCATTTACTTTCATTTACTTTCATTTATTTTCATTTATTTTCATTTATTTTCATTTATTTTCATTTATTTTCATTTATTTTCATTTATTTTCATTTATTTTCATTTATTTTCATTTATTTTCATTTATTTTCATTTATTTTCATTTATTTTCATTTATTTTCATTTATTTTCATTTATTTTCATTTATTTTCATTTATTTTCATTTATTTTCATTTATTTTCATTTATTTTCATTTATTTTCATTTATTTTCATTTATTTCATTTATTTTCATTTATTTTTATTATTTTCATTTATTTTCATTTATTTTCATTTATTTTCATTTATTTTCTTTTATTTTCATTTATTTTCATTTATTTTCATTTATTTTCATTTATTTTCATTTATTTTCATTTATTTTCATTTACTTTCATTTATTTTCATTCATTTTCATTCATTTTCATTCATTTTCATTCATTTTCATTCATTTTCATTCATTTTCATTCATTTTCATTCATTTTCATTCATTTTCATTCATTTTCATTTATTTTCATTTATTTTCATTTATTTTCATTTATTTTCATTTATTTTCATTTATTTTCATTTATTTTCATTTATTTTCATTTATTTTCATTTATTTTCATTTATTTTCATTTATTTTCATTTATTTTCATTTATTTTCATTTATTTTCATTTATTTTCATTTATTTTCATTTATTTCATTTATTTTCATTTATTTTCATTTATTTTCATTTATTTTCATTTATTTTCATTTATTTTCATTTATTTTCATTTATTTTCATTTATTTTCATTTATTTTCATTTATTTTCATTTATTTTCATTTATTTTCATTTATTTTCATTTATTTTCATTTATTTTCATTTATTTTCATTGATTTTCATTTATTTTCATTTATTTTCATTCATTTTCATTCATTTTCATTTATTTTCATTTATTTTCATTTATTTTCATTTATTTTCATTTATTTTCATTTATTTTCATTTATTTTCATTTATTTTCATTTATTTTCATTTATTTTCATTTATTTTCATTATTTTCATTTATTTTCATTTATTTTCATTTATTTTCATTTATTTTCATTTATTTTCATTTATTTTCATTTATTTTCATTTACTTTCATTTACTTTCATTTATTTTCATTTATTTTCATTTATTTTCATTTATTTTCATTTATTTTCATTTATTTTCATTTATTTTCATTTATTTTCATTTATTTTCATTTATTTTCATTTATTTTCATTTATTTTCATTTATTTTCATTTATTTTCATTTATTTTCATTTATTTTCATTTATTTTCATTTATTTTCATTGATTTTCATTTATTTTCATTTATTTTCATTCATTTTCATTTATTTTCATTTATTTTCATTTATTTTCATTTATTTTCATTTATTTTCATTTATTTACATTTATTTTCATTTATTTTCATTTATTTTCATTTATTTTCATTTATTTTCATTTATTTTCATTTATTTTCATTTATTTTCATTTATTTTCATTTATTTTCATTTATTTTCATTTATTTTCATTTATTTTCATTTATTTTCATTTATTTTCATTTATTTTCATTTATTTTCATTTATTTTCATTTATTTTCATTTATTTTCATTTACTTTCATTTACTTTCATTTATTTTCATTTATTTTCATTTATTTTCATTTATTTTCATTATTTTCATTTATTTTCATTTATTTTCATTTATTTTCATTTATTTTCATTTATTTTCATTTATTTTCATTTATTTTCATTTATTTTCATTTATTTTCATTTATTTTCATTTATTTTCATTTATTTTCATTTATTTTCATTTATTTTCATTTATTTTCATTTATTTTCATTTATTTTCATTTATTTTCATTTA
>CAUJLB010000003.1:0-54373 GCA_963243735.1 Neocrepidodera transversa
ATAGGAATTTATGTAATTTCATGGGATTTTAGGGAATTTCATGGGATTTTTGGGAATTTCATGGGAATTTATGTAATTTCATGGGATTTTAGGTAATTTTAGAGTCTTATGGGATTTTAGGGAATTTCATGGGATTTTTGGGAATTTCATGGGAATTTATGTAATTTCATGGGATTTTAGGGAATTTTATGAGATTTTAGGGAATTTCATGGGATTTTTGGGAATTTATGTAATTTCATGGGATTTTAGGGAATTTTAGAGTCTTATGGGATTTTAGGGAATTTCATGGGATTTTTGGGAATTTTAGAGTCTTATGGGATTTTAGGGAATTTCATGGATTTTAGGGAATTTATGTAATTTCATGGGATTTTAGGGAATTTTATGAGATTTTAGGGAATTTCATGGGATTTTAGGTAATTTTAGTCTTATGGGATTTTAGGGATTTTCATGGGATTTTAGGGAATATCATGGGATTTTTGGGAATTTCATGGGAATTTATGTAATTTCATGGGATTTTAGGGAATTTTATGAGATTTTAGGGAATTTCATGGGATTTTAGTTCATTTTAAAGTCTTATGGGATTTTAGGGAATTTCATAGGGTTTTAGTGAATTTTATGGGATTTTAGAGTCTTATGTATTTTCATGGGATTTTAGGGAATTTTATGAGATTTTAGGTAATTTTAGAGTCTTATGGAATTTTAGGGAATTTCTTGGGGTATTTGGGAATTTCATGGGATTATTGGTAATTTTAATATCTTTACGGCATTTTATGGAATTTCAGAGAGTTTTATGGATTTCTGCAAATTTCAGGGAGATTTAAGAAATTATAATGGGATTTTATGGAATTTCAGTGATTATTAAGAGTTTAGAAAATATAATGGGATTTTGGGTAATTGAGAAATATGGGATTTTTTTAAATGTATTTTTTTTTATAGAAAAATTTTACGTTTACTTATCGAAAATCTCAACGAAAACGACAGTTCGCTACAAGTGACGGCGCTACAAACGCTCCGAGCCATATTCGAAACGACCGACATGAAAGAATGTTGGATCAATTTCGTCGAATTGCTCACGATGAGAGTGCTCGACGCTCACAAAGACGAAAAACGAGAGGTAAAAAAAAAAATTAAAATTTTTAACACGTCCACTGCCAATACGAGATATTTTATAATTTTGACAATTTTCCCCCCAAAAAAAAAATAGGTTTTAAAAGAAGCGGAATTGACCGGAGCCGCTATGGTCGTGTGTCCGTTCGAAACGATCGTTTCGACGTTGGCGCCTTTAATAACGACCAGTTCGAGTTCGACTTTGATGGGCGCCATTAAAATGTTGGCGAAAATGATCGAAGCGCATCCGAACGAAGTCACCGAAGACCATTTGGCCAGAATCACTCCGGGATTAATCAAGGTGAGTCAAAAAAAAAAAAAAAAAAAAAAAAAAAAAAAAAAAAAAAAAAAAAAAAAAAAAAAAAAAAAAAAAAGCGGATCAATTGCTTTTTTTTCTGTTATAAAAAGCTTCAGACAGCGATAAAAAATTTCAGACAGGGATCAAACGGCTTCAAAAATCCTTTAAAAAGCTTCAGACAGAGATAAAAATCTTCAGAGAGCAATAAAACAGCTTCAAAAAGGCTTCAACAGCGATAAAAAGCTTCAGAGAATGATAAGACAGCTTCAAAAAGACTTCAGCTGTAAAAAGCTTCAGAGAACGATAAAACAGCTTCAAAAATCCTTTAAAAAGCTTCAGACAGAGATAAAAAGCTTCAGAGAACGATAAGACAGCTTCAAAAAGGCTTCAACAGCGATAAACAGCTTCAGAGAATGATAAGACAGCTTCAAAAAGACTTCAGCTGTAAAAAGCTTCAGAGAACGATAAAACAGCTTCAAAAATCCTTTAAAAAGCTTCAGACAGAGATAAAAAGCTTCAGAGAACGATAAGACAGCTTCAAAAAGGCTTCAACAGCGATAAACAGCTTCAGAGAATGATAAGACAGCTTCAAAAAGACTTCAGCTGTAAAAAGCTTCAGAGAACGATAAGACAGCTTCAAAAAGGCTTCAACAGCGATAAAAATCTTCAGAGAATGATAAGACAGCTTCAAAAAGACTTCAGCGGTAAAAAGCTTCAGAGAACGATAAAACAGCTTCAAAAATTCTTTTAAAAAGCTTCAGACAGAGATAAAAATCTTCAGAGAGCAATAAAACAACTTCAAAAAGGCTTCAACAGCGATAAACAGCTTCAGAGAATGATAAGACAGCTTCAAAAAGACTTCAGCTGTAAAAAGCTTCAGAGAACGATAAGACAGCTTCAAAAAGGCTTCAACAGCGATAAAAATCTTCAGAGAATGATAAGACAGCTTCAAAAAGACTTCAGCGGTAAAAAGCTTCAGAGAACGATAAAACAGCTTCAAAAATTCTTTTAAAAAGCTTCAGACAGAGATAAAAATCTTCAGAGAGCAATAAAACAACTTCAAAAAGGCTTCAACAGCGATAAACAGCTTCAGAGAATGATAAGACAGCTTCAAAAAGACTTCAGCTGTAAAAAGCTTCAGAGAACGATAAGACAGCTTCAAAAAGGCTTCAACAGCGATAAAAATCTTCAGAGAATGATAAGACAGCTTCAAAAAGACTTCAGCTGTAAAAAGCTTCAGAGAACGATAAAACAGCTTCAAAAATCCTTTAAAAAGCTTCAGACAGAGATAAAAAGCTTCAGAGAACGATAAGACAGCTTCAAAAAGGCTTCAACAGCGATAAACAGCTTCAGAGAATGATAAGACAGCTTCAAAAAGACTTCAGCTGTAAAAAGCTTCAGAGAACGATAAGACAGCTTCAAAAAGGCTTCAACAGCGATAAAAATCTTCAGAGAATGATAAGACAGCTTCAAAAAGACTTCAGCGGTAAAAAGCTTCAGAGAACGATAAAACAGCTTCAAAAATTCTTTTAAAAAGCTTCAGACAGAGATAAAAATCTTCAGAGAGCAATAAAACAACTTCAAAAAGGCTTCAACAGCGATAAACAGCTTCAGAGAATGATAAGACAGCTTCAAAAAGACTTCAGCTGTAAAAAGCTTCAGAGAACGATAAGACAGCTTCAAAAAGGCTTCAACAGCGATAAAAATCTTCAGAGAATGATAAGACAGCTTCAAAAAGACTTCAGCGGTAAAAAGCTTCAGAGAACGATAAAACAGCTTCAAAAATTCTTTTAAAAAGCTTCAGACAGAGATAAAAATCTTCAGAGAGCAATAAAACAACTTCAAAAAGGCTTCAACAGCGATAAAAAGCTTCAGAGACTGATAAAACAGCTTCAAAATTTCTTAAAAACTCCAAACAGCGAAAAAGCATTAGAAAACGATAAAACAACTTTAAAACCCTTTTAAAAATGCTTCAAACAGCAAAAAAGAAAAAACTTCAAACCACAATAAAAAGCTTCAGACAGTGATTAAAAATACTCGAAACAGCGATAAAAAAGCTTCAAAAAACTTAAAAAGCCTTGGAGAAAATTCAGGCATCAGTAAAATGCTTTGGTCAGCTATAAAACAGCTTCAAAAGGCATTTAAAAGCTTCAAACGGCGATAAAAAGCTTCAAGTAGGGATCAAGGAGCTTCAGACAACGATAAAATCGCTTTAAACAGCGATAAAAGCTTCAGACAGCGATAAAAACGCTTTAAACAGCGATAAAAGCATCAGACAGCGATAAAAAACTACAAAAAAGGCTTCAAACAGTGGTAAACACTTCAAACGGCGATGAAATGCTTTAAACAGCGATAAAAAAAAAACTTCAGACAGCGATAAACGCTTCAAACAGCGATAAAAAGCTTCAGACAGCGGTAAAAATGCTTCAGACAGCGATAAGAAGGCTTTAACCAGCGATAAAAAAAGCCTCACGCAGCGATAAAAAGGCTTCAAACAACGATAAAAGCTTCAAAAAGGCTTCAAAGAATGGTAAAACTCCAGGCACCGAAAAAAGCTTCAGACAGCGACAAAAATGCTTTAAACAGCGATAAAAGCTTTAGACAAATATAAAAAAGCTTCAGACAGCGATAAAAAAACTTCGGACAGCTATAAAAAGGCTTCAAACGGCGGTAAAAATGTTTCAGACAGCGATAAGAAAGCTTCGACCAGCGATAAAAAAGCCTCACACAGCGATAAAAAGGCTTCAAACAACGATAAAAGCTTCAAAAAGGCTTCAAAGAATGGTAAAAGTCCAGGCAGCGAAAAAACGGTTTAAACAGCGATAAAAAAGCTATGAACAGCGATAAAAAGCTTCAGACAGCGACAAAAATGCTTTAAACAGCGATAAAATAAGCTTAATCTGTTATAAAAAGCTTCAGACAGCGATTAAAAGGCTTCAAACAGCGGTAAATCCTTTAGACAGCGATAAAAAGTTTCTGACAGGGATAAAACGGCTTTAAAAATCTTTTTTTTAAGCTTCAGACGGTGATAAAAACAGCTTCAAACTGACATAATAAAAGCTCCAGACAATTGCTGAAAAAGCTTCAAAAAGCATTTAAAAACCTTCAAACATGAGTCTAACAGCGATAAAAAAAAAGCTTTAAAAAACTTCAAACTGCGATACAACACTTCAAACAGCGATAAAAAGCTTGAAACAGCGATAAAAAAAAGAGCTTCAAAAAGGCTTTTAGAATAGCTTCAAACAGCGATAAAAAGTTTCAGGCAGCGATAAAAAGCGTTTAAAAGGCTCAAAAAGTGATTAAAAAAGCGGTAAACTGCGATAAAAAGTTCGAGACAGCGATAAAATGCTTCAAAAATCCTTTAAAAAGCTTCGTTTGCAGCGATAAAAATCTCGTTTGCATCGATAACTTGTGTGCAGCGATAAAAAAAAGCACATTTACAGCGATAATAATCAGTTATATACAGCGATAAAAATCTCGTTTGCATCGATAACTTGTGTGCAGCGATAAAAAAAAGCACATTTACAGCGATAATAATCAGTTATATACAGCGAAAAAAGTCTCGTTTGCAGCGATAAAAATCTTGTTTACATCAATAATAATAATAACCTGTGTGTAGCGTTAAAAAGCATATTTACAGCGATAATAATCAGTTCTAGTCAGCTCAAAAAGTTACATCTGCAGCGATAAAAAACTTATTTTCAGCGATAAAGATCTGGTTTACATCGATAATAATAACTTGTGCGTAGCGATAAAAATGCATTTACAGCGATAATAATCAGTTCTATTCAGCGAAAAAATTTTTCGTCCACAGCGATAAAAATCTTATCTACAGCGATAAAAATCTTGTTTACATCGATTATAATAATTTATGCGTAGCAATAAAAAGCACGTTGACAGCGATAATAGTGAGTTCAGTGCAGCGATAAAAGTCTCGTTCGTAGCGATAAAAATCTCAGCTGCAGCGATAAAAATCTCAGCTGCAGCGATAATGATAACTTGTTTCGCGATAAAAAGCACATTTACAGCGATAATAATCAGTTCTGTGTAGCGATAAAAGCCTCGTTCGCAGCGATAAAAATTTCATCTTCAGCGATAAAAATCTCAGCTGCAGCGATAATGATAACTTTTGTTTCGCGATAAAAAGCACATTTACAGCGATAATAATCAGTTCTGTGTAGCGATAAAAGCCTCGTTCGCAGCGATAAAAATTTCATCTTCAGCGATAAAAATCTCAGCTGCAGCGATAATGATAACTTTTGTTTCGCGATAAAAAGCACATTTACAGCGATAATAATCAGTTCTGTGTAGCGATAAAAGCCTCGTTCGCAGCGATAAAAATTTCATCTTCAGCTATAAAAATCTCAGCTGCAGCGATAAAAATCTCAGCTGCAGCGATAATGATAACTTTTGTTTCGCGATAAAAAGCACATTTACAGCGATAATAATCAGTTCTGTGTAGAGATAAAAGTCTCGTTCGTAGCGATAAAAATCTCAGCTGCAGCGATAAAAATCTCAGCTGCAGCGATAATGATAACTTTTGTTTCGCGATAAAAAGCACATTTACAGCGATAATAATCAGTTCTGTGCAGCGATAAAAGTCTCGTTCGTAGCGATAAAAATCTCAGCTGCAGCGATAAAAATCTCAGCTGCAGCGATAATGATAACTTTTGTTTCGCGATAAAAAGCACATTTACAGCGATAATAATCAGTTCTGTGTAGAGATAAAAGCCTCGTTCGCAGCGATAAAAATTTCATCTTCAGCGATAAAAAGCTTGTTTACATCGATAAAGATAATTTGTGTGTAGCTATAAAAAAAGTACATTTACAGCGATAATAATAATTTCTGTGCAGCGAATAAAATGTCGTTTGCAGCGAAAAAAAAAATCGTGGAATTAATCTATTTTTTTGTTTTGTTCTAATTCTCCAGGCGACCGATCACACGGAAAGTCACGTAAGAAAAAATTCAATATTCTGCATGGTCGCGTTGTACAAGGCCATCGGCCAAGAACGATTCGACTTTTACACAACATCTAAATTGGCCCATAGCAAAAAGAAATTATTGAATTTGTATATCGACCTATAGTAGAATCGACCAGTCCCAAGAAAAGGTGCGTTTTTTTTTTCTTTTGCTTTTCCTTTTTCTTCTTTTTTTTTCCGTACAATTTTTTTCCCAGCGATAAAAATTCTCCTCCTTATCGCTAAATAGTCCCTTTTCAGCGATAATAACTTGTGCAGCGATAAAAAACTCTTTTCAGCCATAATAACTTGTGCTCAGCGATAAAAACTGATATGCAGCGATAAAAAAAAACTGGTATGCATTAATTAAAATATAATCGTAGCCAGCGATAAAAGAAGCACATTTACGATAAAATAGTTCTTTTACATCAATTACAAATGTTGTTTACAGCGAGAAAAAAAAACTCTTTTACAGCGCGAAAAAGGCTCGTTTTCGGCAATCTATTGTGCAGCGTTAAAAAGGTTTCGTAGCGTTAAAGCAGCACGTTTGCAGCGATAAACATTTCGTTTACAGCGAAAAAAAGCTCATTGGCAGCGAGAAGGAAAACTCGGTTGCAGCGATAAAAATCAAATATGTAGCGATAAAATGGTTTCTTTGCGATAAAGGAGCGATATAACTTGGTGTGCAGCGATAAAAAATCGTTTTCAGCGAGAAAAGTTTATTTACAGCGAGAAAAAAACTTTGTTCGGTGATCAAAAATCCCTTGTGCAGCGATAAAAAGTTTCGTAACATTTACAGCTGGAAGAAAACTGTTGCAGCGATAAAAAATTTAATATGCAGCGATAAATGGGCTTCCGAGCCATAAAACAGTTTACAGCGAGAAGAATAACTCGCTTGCCGCGAACAAAAATCCAATGTGCAGCGATAAATGGCTTCTGAGCAGTAAAACAAGTTTGCAGCGAGAAAAAGTTTGCTTACAGCTAGAAGAAAACACCGTTACAGCGGTAAAGGAGCAAGTTTACAGCAATAATCAGTTGGTGGCAGCGATAAAAAATTCATTTACAGCGATCAAAAAATCAATGAGCAGCGATAAATGAGCAAATTTACAACTTGGTGAGCAGCGATAAAATTTCATTTGCGGCGAGAAAAAACGAACAAAATCCAGTTGTACGGCGGTAAAAATTCCCGTTTACAGCGATAATACTAATTTGTGTTCAGCGATAAAAAACATGTTTGCATTAATTAAAATTCTTACAGCAATCAAAAAGCTAGTCTCCAGCGATAATGTTTCGTAGCGATAAAGGAACAAGTTTACAGCGATCAAAAATCTACTGTGCAGCGATAAATAGACTTCTGCGCGATAAAAATGTTCCTTTTTAGTTATAAAACAGTCAGTTTGCAGCGAACAAAAATCAAATTTACAGCGATAAAAATTTCATTTACAGCGAAAAAAATCTCTGTTCCGGCGATAAAAAGGTTTCTTGGCTATAAAGGAGCAATTTTATAGCGATAATAATGACTTGTGTTCAGCGATAAAAATTTCGTTTGCAGCGAGAAAAAGTTCATTTAAAAATCCTATGTTCAGCGATAAGTAGCCTTCTTAGCGATTAAACAATCAGGTAGCAGCGAGAATAAGTTGTGTTCAGCGATAAATATTTCGTTTACAGCGAGTAAAAACTCAGTTGCAGCGATCAAAAGTCCGATGTGCAATGATAAAAAGGTATCTTAGCGATAAAGGAGCAAGTTTACAGCGATAATAAATTTGTGTGCAGCGATAAAAATTTCATTTGCAGCGAGAAAAAATGCTCGGTTGCAGCGATCATAAATCCAATGTTCAGTATTAAAAAGACAGCGATAAAACAGTTTCTAGCAATAATAAGTTGTGTACAGCGAAAGAAAAATTCGTTTGCAGCGATAAAAAATTTTATTTACAGCAAGAAACTCGGTTGCAGCGATCAAATATCCAATGTGCAGCGATAAAAGGCTTGGCAATAAAAAAGGCATTTTCTTAGCGATAAAAGTTTGGCAGCGAGAATAATAAGTTGTGTGTTCAGCGATTAAAATTTTGTTTGCAGCGATAAAAATTTCGTTTGCAGCGAGAAAAAAAACGATTTCAGCGAGAAAAACTCGCTTTGATCGATCAAAAATTAAATGTGCAGCGATAAATGGGCTTCTTAGCGATAAACATACATTGGCTTGGCGATAAAACAGTCAGTTTGCAGCGATAATAGGTTTTGTGTGCAGCGATAAAAATTTCGTTCACAGCGAGAAAAAAAGCTTGGTTTCAGCGGTCAAAAATTCAATGTGCAGCAATAAATATGCTTCTTAGCGATAAAACAGTCAGTTTGCAGCGATAATAAGTTGTGTGTTCAGCTATAAAAATTTCGTTTGCAGCGAGAAAAAAATTGTTTACGGCGAGAAACAAAAACTCGTTTTCTGTGATCATAAATCCAATGTGCAGCGATAAATAGGCTTCTTAGCGGTAAAAAAGGTAACTTCTTGGCGGTAAAGCAGTTTGCAGCGATAATAATAAGTTTTGTGTTTGCAGCGGGAAAAAATTCGTTTCCGGTGAGAAAAATCTTTTCAGCGAACGAAAATCCAATGTGCAGCGATAAACAGGCTTCTTAGCGATAAAAATGTCAGTCTGCGATATAAAACAGTCAGTTTGCAACGATAATAAGTTGTGTGCTCAGCGATTAAAATTTTGTTTGCAGCGATACATAAATTGTTTGCAGCGAGAAAAAAGTCATTTTACAGGGAGAAAAAAAACTGTTGCAGCGATCAAAAATCCAATATGCAACGATAAACAGGCTTAGCGATAAAAAGGTAACTTTTGCGATACAAGTCAGTTTGCAGCGATAATAATAAGTTTTGTGTTCAGCGATAAAAATTTTGTTTGAAACTAGAAAAATTTGTTAACAGCGAGAAAAAAAAATAGGTTGCAGCGATCAAAAATCTAATGTGCAGCGATAAATATGTTTTGGATAAAAAAAGACAACTTCTTAGCGATAAAACAGTCAGTTTGTAGCGATAAGTTGTGTGTTCAGCGATAAAAAATTTGTTTTACAGCGAGAAAAAACTCTGCTGCAGCGATCAAAAATCCAAGGTGCAGCGAGAAAAAATCGTTTTCAGCGAGAAAAATTTGTTTGCAGCGAGAAACAATTTGTTTACAGCGAGGAAAAATCGTTCGCAGCGAGGAAAAATTGTTTGTAGCGAGAAAATAATTTGCCCACAGCGTGAAAAAAATCGTTTGCAGCGAGAAAAAAATGCAGCGAGAAAAAATTTGTCTACAGCGAGGAAAAATTGTTTGCAGCGAGAAAAAAGCGTTTGCAGCGAGGAAAAATCGTTTGCAGCGAGAAAAAAAAAATGTTTGAAGCGATAGAGAAAATTGTTTGCAGCGAGAAAAAAAATTGCAGCGAGAAAAAAATCGTTTACAGCGAGGAAAAAAACTTATTTATAATATTAATTTGTGCTTTCAGCGATAAAAATTTCGTTTGCAGCGATAAAAAAATCGAATTATTTTGTTTGCAGGCGACCGATCATTCGGAAAGTCCCGTAAGAAAAAGCTCAATATTCTGTATGGTCGCTTTACATAAGGCCGTCGGCCAAGATCGACTCGACTTGTATACGGCGAAATTATCCGGTAGCAAAAAGAAATTGTTGAATGTGTATATCGACCGAGTGGCGCCGACCAGCCCGAAAAACAACGGCACTAGTTAACCGAAGAGGAAAAACGCCGAATAGGTGCGTTTTTTTCTTCTTTTTTTTTTTCGTCCGATTTTTAATTTTGTGTTGACTGTTTTTTCTCTTCAAAATTTTTGTGTCGGCGGAGTAAAGTACAAGTAAAATATTTATCAGATTCATTTTTTTCCAAATTTTGATTTTTTTTTTATCAATTATATTTTACTCCGCCACATTGACTTGAATATATACAGGGTGGTGCACGTGAAAAATAAATATATTTGAAAAAATTAGTGCAGTAAAATTTGATTGAAATTTCCACATTTTTTTTTCCTACCCTATATATATTTTTTAGTATGTACTAAAAAAAATTTTTTACCCAATGTTTAACTATTAATAAGTACGTTTTTTTTTTCATCACTTTTTTTTGCGAGGATGTTTCTTAACAAATAATTCTTATTTTTTTATAGATTTTCCAAAAAATTAGAGAATTTTCCTTGGTTATATGTAAAATAATGGTCCAGTAAAATTCGATAAAAATTGAAGTTCAAAAACGCACTTTATTAAATATTTTTTTGTCTATCGACAATTTTCCAAAAAATAAACGAATTTCACTTGGCTATATTTAAAAAAAAATTAATTTTTAATTTTTTTGATGTTTGAACTGTAAAAAACACTTGATTCAATATTTTTTTCTGAATAGAAATTTTTTCCAAAAAATAGACGATTTTCACTTGACTATATATAAAAAATGGTCCAAAACAGTTCCATAAAAATTGGAAAATCCGAATTTTCAATTTTTTTTGTCAATGACAATTTTCCAAAAAATTAATGAATTTCACTGGGTTATATTAAAAAAAAAATTAATTTTTTTGACGTTTGAACTATAAAAAACACACTTGATTAAATATTTTTTTCTGAATAGAAAATTTTCCAAAAAATTGACGCATTTCTCTTGGCTATATTTAAAAAAATAGTTCAGGAAAAATTCGATAAAAATTGGAAAAAAAAATTGACGTTTGAACTGTAAAAAACACACTCGATTAAATATTTTTAGTCCAAAGACAATTTTCCAAAAAATTAATGAATTTCACTGGGTTATATTAAAAAAAAAATTAATTTTTTTGACGTTTGAACTATAAAAAACACACTTGATTAATTTTTTTCTGAATAGAAAATTTTCCAAAAAATTGACGCATTTCTCTTGGCAATATTTAAAAAAATAGTTCAGGAAAAATTCGATAAAAATTGGAAAAAAAAATTGACGTTTGAACTGTAAAAAACACACTTGATTAAATATTTTTTTCTGAATAGAAAATTTTCCAAAAAATTGACGCATTTCTCTTGGCTATATTTAAAAAAATAGTTCAGGAAAAATTCGATAAAAATTGGAAAAAAAAATTGACGTTTGAACTGTAAAAAACACTCGATTAAATATTTTTTAGTAAAAAGACGATTTTCCAAAAAATAAATGAATTTCACTGGGCTATATTAAAAAAAAAGTTATTAATTTTTTTGACGTTTGAACTGTAAAAACACACTTCATTAAATATTTTTTTCCAAAAAGTAAATTTTCCAAAAAATAGACGAATTTCACTTGGCTATGTATATAAAAAATAGTCCAGGACAATTTCCAAAAAAATTTAGAAAGTCCAAATTACCGATTTTTTTGACGTTTGAACTGTAAAAAAACACACTTGATTAAATATTTTTTTGTCCATTGAGATTATTCCAGAAAATAAGCGAATTTCCCTTGATTATATATAAAAGGAAATAGTCCAGGAAAATAGACAATTTTCACTTGGCTATATATAAAAAATGGTCCAAAAAAATTCCATAAAAATTAGAAAGTTCAAATTATCAATTTTTTTTTGTCAATGACAATTTTAAAAAAAAATAAAGGAATTTCTCTTGGCTATATTTAAAAGTAGTCCAAGAAAATTCCATAAAAATTGGAAAGACCAAATTATCAATCTTTTCGTCAATAGGTATTTTTCCAAAAAATAAACGAATTTCCCTGAGTTATATAAAAAAAATAGTCCAGTAAAATTGGATGAAATTTAGAAAGTTTAAATTATTATTTTTGTTTTGTCAATTGATAATTTTCAAAAAAAAACAAATTTCTCATATCCATATATACAAAAATAGTCCAGGAAAATTCGATAAAAATTGGAAATTCCAAATTAATAATTTTTTGACGTTTGAACTATAAAAAAAAAACACTTGATTAAATATTTTTTTGTCAATTTTACAAATTTGAATGAATTTCACTTGGCTAAATATAAATAAATAGTCCAGTAAAATTCGATAAGAATTAAAAAGTCCAAATTATCAATTTTTTTTTCACTAGAAAATTTTCCAAAAAAATAAATTAATTTTCCTGAGTTATAAAAAAAAATAGTGTAGTAAAATTCGATAAAATTTAGAAAGTCCAAATTATCATTTTTTTTTTGTCAATTGATAATTTTCCAAAACCTAAACGAATTTCACTTGGCTTTATATGAAAAAAATAGTCCAGGAAAATTCGTTAAAAACACTTGATTACATATTTTTTTGTCAATATACAATTTTCCAAATTTGAAATGAATTTCACTTGGCTAAATATAAAAAATAGTTCAGTAAAATTCGATAAAAACTGGAAAGTCCAAATTATCAATTTTTTTGTCAATATACAATTTTTCAAAAAATTAAACGAATTTCACTTGGTTATATATAAAACAAGTAGTCCAGGAAAATTCGATAAAAATTGAAAAGTCCAAATTATCAATTTTTTGTCAAATGACATTTTTCCAAGAAATAAACGAATTTTCCGTGACTTTGTATAAAGAAATAGTCCAGGAAAATTACATAAAAATTGGAAACAGCAAATTATCATTTTTTTTATGAATTTCTCATGGTCCAGGAAAACTCCGTAAAATTTGGACATTGAACTGTAAAAAACAAACTTGATTAAATATTTTTTGGTCAATAGACAATTTTCCAAAAAAATAAATGAATTTTCCTTGGCTATATGTAAACAATAGTCCAGAAAAATTCCATAAAAATTAGAAAATCCAATTTATCAATTTGTCAATTCAAAATTTTCCACAAAATTAATAAATTTTCCATGGCTATATATAAAAATGGTACAGGAAATTTACATAAAAATCGGAAAATTCAAATTACTTTTTTTTACGTATAAAAACACTTGATTAAGTGTTTTTTTTTGTCAATAGATAATTTTCCATAAAATAAACGAATTTTACATGGCTATAAATAAAAAATAGTCCAGGAAAATTCTATAAAATTTGGAAAATCTAAATTATCAATATTTTTGACGTTTGAACTGTAAAAGACAATTGATTAAGTTTTTTTTTGTCAATGGATAATTTTCCAAAAAAATAACGAAATTCCCTTGGCTATCCTTAAAAAAAATAGTCCAGGAAAATTCCATTAAATTTGCACACGTCAATAGACATTTTTCCAAAAATAAACGAATTTTACATGGCTATATATAAAAAATAGTCCAGGAAAATTCTATAAAATTAGGAAAATCTAAATTATCAACATTTTTGACGTTTGAATTGTAAAAAACAGTCTATTAAATTATTTTTTTTGTCAATTGAAAATTTTCCAAAAAATAAACGAATTTCCCTTGGCTATCCGTAAAAAAAATAGTCCAGGAAAATTCCATTAAATTTGGATACGTTAATTGACATTTTTCCAAAAATTAACGAATTTTACATGGCTATAAATAAAAAATAGTCCAGGAAAATTCCATAAAAATTGGAAAATCCGAATTATAGATTTTTTTGACGTTTGAACTGTAAAAAAATATCAAAACACACTAGATTAAATATTGTTTTTGTCAAGAGACAATCTCGTAAATATTGTTTAGGTCTCAACTAATTTATTATTAAAAAAAAAATAACAATTACGTTGTTTTTTTCGTTTATTAATTGTAAATATTTAACTATCGCCATCTTTTTTTTTCTCTTGTTAATTTTTTTTTATAGCACTCTTTCTGTGCCATTTTTTTATCTACTTATATTTGTTAAAATAATAATAATAATAATAATTAAAAAAAATTCTAATCGGCACCGAGATTCCTGTTTGATGTGATTATTTTTTGGATGTTAGAAAATTATTTGTCGTGCAAATTTATCAAAATTTTTACATTTTTTTAAAACAAAGAAAATATATAACAAAAATCTACGTGATAGAATGACAAAAGTGACAGTTAATATAATGACAGCTGTCGAAAAACATTAAAATGACATTTGACAGTAGATATATTGACAGGTGACTTAAAAAATGACATTTGACAGAAAGTATTGGGACAAAAAAAGAGCTTTAATAATGACATTTGACTTAAAATACGTTGACATATGTCAAAAATAGTTTAAATAATAGTATTTGAAAGAAAATTAAGTTGACAGATGTCAAAAACTCTTCTCATATTGACATTTGACAGAAAATTCAATGACAGATGTCGAAAACATTTTTTTAATGACGTTTGACAGACAAATGTCAAAAAAAGAGCTTTAATAATGACATTTGACCTAAAATACGTTGACATATGTCAAAAATAGTTTAAATAATAGTATTTGAAAAAAAAATAGTGACAATTTTGGGAGATTATGTGTCATTTTTGGCACATGACATTTATGTCATAATTGACGTTTGGCAAGAGATGGCGCTGGATCTAACGGAAATTATTTGTCAAAAACAACTTTTTGAGGTTATCTGTCATTTTGTTAGTGTCATTATTGACATATGACGTATATGTCATAATTGACGTTTGTCAAGAGATGGCGCTGGATCTAACGGAAATTATTTGTCAAAAATAACTTTTTGAGGTTATCTGTCATTTTGTTAGTGTCATTATTGACATATGACGTATATGTCATAATTGACGTTTGTCAAGAGATGGCGCTGGATCTAACGGAAATTATTTGTCAAAAACAACTTTTTGAGGTTATCTGTCATTTTGTTAGTGTCATTATTGACATATGACATATATGTCATAATTGACGTTTGTCAAGAGATGGCGCTGGATCTAACGGAAATTATTTGTCAAAAACAACTTTTTGAGGTTATCTGTCATTTTGTTAGTGTCATTATTGACATATGACGTATATGTCATAATTGACGTTTGTCAAGAGATGGCGCTGGATCTAACGGAAATTATTTGTCAAAAACAACTTTTTGAGGTTATCTGTCATTTTGTTAGTGTCATTATTGACATATGACATATATGTCATAATTGACGTTTGTCAAGAGATGGCGCTGGATCTAACGGAAATTATTTGTCAAAAACAACTTTTTGAGGTTATCTGTCATTTTGTTAGTGTCATTATTGACATATGACATATATGTCATAATTGACGTTTGTCAAGAGATGGCGCTGGATCTAACGGAAATTATTTGTCAAAAACAACTTTTTGAGGTTATCTGTCATTTTGTTACTGTCATTTTTGACATATGACATATATGTCATAATTGACGTTTGTCAAGAGATGGCGCTGGAGCTAACGGAAATTATTTGTCAAAAACAACTTTTTGAGGTTATCTGTCATTTTGTTAGTGTCATTATTGACATATGACTTATATGTCATAATTGACGTTTGTCAAGAGATGGCGCTGGATCTAACGGAAATTATTTGTCAAAAACAACTTTTTGAGGTTATCTGTCATTTTGTTACTGTCATTTTTGACATATGACATATATGTCATAATTGACGTTTGTCAAGAGATGGCGCTGGATCTAACGGAAATTATTTGTCAAAAACAACTTTTTGAGGTTATCTGTCATTTTGTTACTGTCATTTTTGACACATGACATATATGTCATAATTGACGTTTGTCAAGAGATGGCGCTGGATCTAACGGAAATTATTTGTCAAAAACAACTTTTTGAGGTTATCTGTCATTTTGTTAGTGTCATTATTGACATATGACTTATATGTCATAATTGACGTTTGTCAAGAGATGGCGCTGGATCTAACGGAAATTATTTGTCAAAAACAACTTTTTGAGGTTATCTGTCATTTTGTTAGTGTCATTATTGACATATGACGTATATGTCATAATTGACGTTTGTCAAGAGATGGCGCTGGATCTAACGGAAATTATTTGTCAAAAACAACTTTTTGAGGTTATCTGTCATTTTGTTAGTGTCATTATTGACATATGACATATATGTCATAATTGACGTTTGTCAAGAGATGGCGCTGGATCTAACGGAAATTATTTGTCAAAAACAACTTTTTGAGGTTATCTGTCATTTTGTTAGTGTCATTATTGACATATGACGTATATGTCATAATTGACGTTTGTCAAGAGATGGCGCTGGATCTAACGGAAATTATTTGTCAAAAACAACTTTTTGAGGTTATCTGTCATTTTGTTACTGTCATTTTTGACACATGACATATATGTCATAATTGACGTTTGTCAAGAGATGGCGCTGGAGCTAACGGAAATTATTTGTCAAAAACAACTTTTTGAGGTTATCTGTCATTTTGTTAGTGTCATTATTGACATATGACATACAACACTGTCATTAATGTCATTTTTGACAGTTACTGAGCGATTTTCTGTCAGAATTGAAATTTGAAGATTAATTAACTGTCATTAGTGTCATTTTATCAACTCGATTTTTTTTATTTCGTTCCAAAAATGAATGTTTCTACTAAATGTTGTTTAATGAAAAAAAAAAAAAAAAAACAAATGCGTTGTGATTTAAAATAAATAAAAAAATATTGTTTAAAATAAATAAAAGCACAGTTATATAATTATTATTATATCTGAATTTCGAGAGTTATAAATTTATACAACATTTTATTGTTCCGTGTTTTCGTTTTTTTTTTGTTTTTTTTTTTATATATATATATATTAAAAAAAATAGTTATATAAGCTTGATATAATGTGAAGATAAAAAAAAATATTTTATATGCCAAAATGATGTAATATCAAAGAAGAATGTGCTGTAATACATAATTTTTGTAAAACATCCTTGTATATATATATATTTGACGTAGTTTTTAGGTTATTTTTTTTTTTTTTTTTAGCCAGGATGTGTTAATTTAATTGTAATCACTTTGGAATTAGCTTCTCTGTGAAAAAATAATTTTTGCTACTTCTAATTATTATCGATTTACCCTTATTATGTAATTATTAATAAATAAAATAAAAAAATTTAATTTCGTTTTTTTTTTTTTTCTCTCGATTTCCTCAAATTGTTTCTAATATTGACATTTGACAGAAGTATCATTTATAATTTAAAAAATTGTCTATTAGTAGATGTCAGATGGAGAAAATGGTCAAAATGGAGAAATTAGGGATAAATAAGACAAAATGAGGAAAATAGGACAAAATACGGAAAAATAAGGATAAATAGGGAAAAACAAGGAAACAGAAAGAAAATGGGAAAACTAAATAAAAAATGGAGAAAATTATGAAATATATGGAAAAAATTGAGAAAACTAGGAACAAATAATGCAAATTGGGGAAAAATAGTAAAAAAATAGAGCAAAATAGGAAAAATGGGAAAAAAATTAAATATAGGGAAAAATTGGAATAGATAAAAAAAAGGTAAAAAAACATGGAAAAATAAGGAAATTAAAGAATAAATAGGAAAACAAATGGGAAAGCATAGAAAAATAAAGGGGAAAATAAGGAAAATTGGTGAAAATGGGAAAAAATTGGGAAAATACGGAAAAATAATTACAAATAGAATTAAATAATCGAAAACAGGAAAATAATATAAATAAACTGGGAAAAAAGCAAAAAATAGGGGAAAAATAGGAACATTATTATTATTCTTCTTCCTTAATTTAATGGTCTCCACCGTTTTGGATATTTAGTCACTGAAGATGAATTCCGACTGGATGGAAAATCTGCATAATTTTCTGCGTGCAATTATATTAATCGATTTCAAATTAATTATCGAAATCAACCAATAGAATTGGATACAGAAATTCCGCCTAATGGGAATCCGTCCTTACAATATATTTTTTATCCCGTCAAAAAATTATTTGACTTTAACATTTATGTAATGTTCGTGACATTGTTTAAAGTGGATTAAAATTTGTATATAATTGACTAAAATTAAAATTAAACATTAATGAGATTTAATAATTACAATCCATAATAACAATATCCAAAATAAATAGACGAGGAAAGTCATGACGTCATTAAACGTCAAAGTTACATTTAGATAATTTTAGACAATTATATTGAATTTTTTTTCGTTTTAAGGAATTAGTTATACATTTTGGCAACGTTGCGTATATTTCGATTTAAATGTTTAGGTCAAATAATTTTTTGACAGGAGGAAGAATTGTAATTAGTCAAATATTCAAGACGGTGGAGGCCATTAAATTGAGAAAGAAGAAGAATAAAACTGTCATATTTCATATGGGAGAATTTAGAAAACATAAATGCACATTTATTACGCGCCCTCTAGTGGCGCAACTATTGGAAATTCTAAAAAAAATTTCAGATAAGAGTTGTAGAAAATTTTATGCTCTAAAACTTTGTACTACAACATTTTGCACTAAAGTGTATAATTTGTCCTCAAAATGAAGAAAAACTAGAGAAAACCTACATGCACATTTTTTATGCGCCCTCTAGTGGCGCAACTATTGGAAATTCTAAAAAAAATTTCAGATAAGAGTTGTAGAAAATTTTATGCTCTAAAACTTTGTACTACAACATTTTGCACTACAGTGTATAATTTGTCCTCAAAATCAAGAAAAACTAGAAAAAACCTACATGCACATTTATTACGCGCCCTCTAGTGGCACAACTATTGGAAATTCTAGAAAAAGTTTCAGATAAGAATTGTAGAAAATTTTATGCTCTAAAACTTTGTACTACAACATTTTGCACTAAAGTGTATAATTTGTCCTCAAAATGAAGAAAAACTAGAGAAAACCTACATGCACATTTTTTATGCGCCCTCTAGTGGCGCAACTATTGGAAATTCTAAAAAAAATTTCAGACAAAGGTTGTAGAAAATTTTATGCTCTAAAACTTTGTACTACAACATTTTGCACTAAAGTGTATAATTTGTCCTCAAAATGAAGAAAAACTAGAGAAAACCTACATGCACATTTTTTATGCGCCCTCTAGTGGCGCAACTATTGGAAATTCTAAAAAAAATTTCAGATAAGAGTTGTAGAAAATTTTATGCTCTAAAACTTTGTACTACAACATTTTGCACTACAGTGTATAATTTGTCCTCAAAATCAAGAAAAACTAGAAAAAACCTACATGCACATTTATTACGCGCCCTCTAGTGGCACAACTATTGGAAATTCTAGAAAAAGTTTCAGATAAGAATTGTAGAAAATTTTATGCTCTAAAACTTTGTACTACAACATTTTGCACTAAAGTGTATAATTTGTCCTCAAAATGAAGAAAAACTAGAGAAAACCTACATGCACATTTATTACGCGCCCTCTAGTGGCACAACTATTGGAAATTCTAGAAAAAGTTTCAGATAAGAATTGTAGAAAATTTTATGCTCTAAAACTTTGTACTACAACATTTTGCACTAAAGTGTATTATTTGTCCTCAAAATCAAAAAAAACTAGAGAAAACATAAATGCACATTTTTTACGCGCCCTCTAGTGGCGCAACAATTGGAAATTCTAGAAAAAGTTTCAGACAAGAGTTGTAGAAAATTTTATGCTCTAAAACTTTGTACTACAACATTTTGCACTAAAGTGTATAATTTGTCCTCAAAATCAAGAAAAACTAGAAAAAACCTACATGCACATTTATTACGCGCCCTCTAGTGGCGCAACTATTGGAAATTCTAGAAAAAGTTTCAGACAAGAGTTGTAGAAAATTTTATGCTCTAAAACTTTGTACTACAACATTTTGCACTAAAGTGTATTATTTGTCCTCAAAATCAAGAAAAACTAGAGAAAACCTACATGCACATTTTTTACGCGCCCTCTAGTGGCTCAACTATTGAAAATTCTAGAAAAAATTTCAGATAAGAGTTGTAGAAAATTTTATGCTCTAAAACATGGTATTACAAAATTTTGCACTAAAGTGTATAATTTGTCCTCAAAATCAAGAAAAACTGGAAAAAACATACATGCACATTTTTTACGCGCCCTCTAGTGGCGCAACTATTGGAAATTCTAAAAAAAATTTCAGACAAAGGTTGTAGACAATTTTATGCTCTAAAACTTTGTACTACAACATTTTGCACTACAGTGTATAATTTGTCCTCAAAATCAAGAAAAACTAGAAAAAACCTACATGCACATTTTTTATGCGCCCTCTAGTGGCGCAACTATTGGAAATTCTAGAAAAAATTTCAGACAAGAGTTGTAGAAAATTTTATGCTCTAAAACTTTGAACTACAATATTTTGCACTACAGTGTATAATTTGTCCTCAAAATGAAGAAAAACTAGAGAAAACCTACGTGCACATTTTTATCGCGCCCTCTAGTGGCGCAACAATTAGAAATTCTGGAAAAAGGTTAAAACAAAAGTTGTAGGGAATTTTATTCTATAAAACTTTGTATTACAATATTTTGCACTAAAGTATATTATTTGTCCTCAAAATCAAGAAAAACTAGAAAAAACCTACATGCACATTTATTACGCGCCCTCTAGTGGCACAACTATTGGAAATTCTAGAAAAAGTTTCAGATAAGAATTGTAGAAAATTTTATGCTCTAAAACTTTGTACTACAACATTTTGCACTAAAGTGTATAATTTGTCCTCAAAATGAAGAAAAACTAGAGAAAACCTACATGCACATTTTTTACGCGCCCTCTAGTGGCGCAACAATTAGAAATTCTAAAAAAAGTTTCAGATAAGAGTTGTAGAAAATTTTATGCTCTAAAACTTTATACTATAACATTTTGCACTAAAGTGTATAATTTGTCCTCAAAATCAAGAAAAACTGGAAAAAACATACATGCACATTTTTTACGCGCCCTCTAGTGGCGCAACTATTGGAAATTCTAAAAAAAATTTCAGACAAAGGTTGTAGACAATTTTATGCTCTAAAACTTTGTACTACAACATTTTGCACTACAGTGTATAATTTGTCCTCAAAATCAAGAAAAACTAGAAAAAACCTACATGCACATTTTTTATGCGCCCTCTAGTGGCGCAACTATTGGAAATTCTAGAAAAAATTTCAGACAAGAGTTGTAGAAAATTTTATGCTCTAAAACTTTGAACTACAATATTTTGCACTACAGTGTATAATTTGTCCTCAAAATGAAGAAAAACTAGAGAAAACCTACGTGCACATTTTTATCGCGCCCTCTAGTGGCGCAACAATTAGAAATTCTGGAAAAAGGTTAAAACAAAAGTTGTAGGGAATTTTATTCTATAAAACTTTGTATTACAATATTTTGCACTAAAGTATATTATTTGTCCTCAAAATCAAGAAAAACTAGAAAAAACCTACATGCACATTTATTACGCGCCCTCTAGTGGCACAACTATTGGAAATTCTAGAAAAAGTTTCAGATAAGAATTGTAGAAAATTTTATGCTCTAAAACTTTGTACTACAACATTTTGCACTAAAGTGTATAATTTGTCCTCAAAATGAAGAAAAACTAGAGAAAACCTACATGCACATTTTTTACGCGCCCTCTAGTGGCGCAACAATTAGAAATTCTAAAAAAAGTTTCAGATAAGAGTTGTAGAAAATTTTATGCTCTAAAACTTTATACTATAACATTTTGCACTAAAGTGTATAATTTGTCCTCAAAATCAAGAAAAACTAGAGAAAACCTACATGCACATTTATTACGCGCCCTCTAGTGGCGCAACTATTGGAAATTCTAGAAAAAGTTTCAGACAAGAGTTGTAAAAAATTTTATGCTCTAAAACTTTGAACTATAATATTTTGCACTAAAGTGTATTATTTGTCCTCAAAATGAAGAAAAACTAGAGAAAACCTACGTGCACATTTTTACCGCGCCCTCTAGTGGCGCAAAAATTAGAAATTCTGGAAAAAGGTTAAAACAAAAGTTGTAGGGAATTTTATTCTATAAAACTTTGTATTACAAAATTTTGCACTAAAGTGTATTATTTGTCCTCAAAATCAAAAAAAACTAGAGAAAACATAAATGCACATTTTTTACGCGCCCTCTAGTGGCGCAACAATTGGAAATTCTAGAAAAAGTTTCAGACAAGAGTTGTAGAAAATTTTATGCTCTAAAACTTTGTACTACAACATTTTGCACTAAAGTGTATAATTTGTCCTCAAAATCAAGAAAAACTGGAAAAAACATACATGCACATTTTTTACGCGCCCTCTTGTGGCGCAACTATTGGAAATTCTAGAAAAAGTTTCAGACAAGAGTTGTAGAAAATTTTATGCTCTAAAAATTTGTACTAGAACATTTTGTACTAAAGTGTATTATTTGTCCTCAAAATCAAGAAAAACTAGAAAAAACATACATGCACATTTATTACGCGCCCTCTAGTGGCGCAACTATTGGAAATTCTAGAAAAAGTTTCAGACAAGAGTTGTAAAAAATTTTATGCTCTAAAACTTTGTACTACAACATTTTGCACTAAAGTGTATTATTTGTCCTCAAAATCAAGAAAAACTGGAAAAACATACATGCACATTTATTACGCGCCCTCTAGTGGAGCAACTATTGGAAATTCTAGAAAAAGTTTCAGATAAGAGTTGTAGAAAATTTTATGCTCTAAAACTTTGAACTACAATATTTTGCACTAAAGTGTATAATTTGTCCTCAAAATCAAGAAAAACTAGAGAAAACCTACATGCACATTTTTTTCGCGCCCTCTAGTGGCGCAACTATTGGAAATTCTAGAAAAAGTTTGAGACAAGAGTTGTAGGGAATTTTATGCTCTAAAACTATGTACTACAACATTTTGCACTAAAGTGTATTATTTGTCCTCAAAATCAAGAAAAACTAGAAAAAACATATATGCACATTTATTACGCGCCCTCTAGTGGCGCAACTATTGAAAATTCTAGAAAAAGTTTCAGATAAGAGTTGTAGAAAATTTTATGCTCTAAAACTTTGTACTACAATATTTTGCACCAAAGTGTATTGTTTGTCCTCAAAATCAAGAAAAACTAGAGAAAACATAAATGCACATTTTTTACGCGCCCTCTAGTGGCGCAACTATTGGAAATTCTGGAAAAAGTTTTAGACAAAAGTTGTAGGGAATTTTATTCTATAAAACTTTGTACTGAAAGATTTTGCACTAAAGTGTATAGTTTGTCCTTAAAATTTAAAAAAAGTAAAAAATTGTTACATTTGCATTTAATCAATGTCGGTCTTAAGGACCTTCTACTGTACCAAAATAAACCAAAATCTAATGGTCGCATTTTAGGCACACATCGACCATCCGTATTAAATTTCAGCTTGATTGGTCAAACGGTTCGGCAGTTATCGTGGAAGATTACACACAGACAGACCATACTCTGGAAATGGTTTTAATCTTCTTGGGGGACCTCAAAATGGATATTTCCATAGAAATCTCGATTTTTTTTTTGCTCGTTCACTTTACTTTCCCTTTGATCGTCCGGGAAAGTAAAAACTGGGGAAATTTAGGAAAAAATTGGAAAATTAAAGAATAAATAATGAAAAATGGGGAAAATAGTCAAAATGAGGAAATTATAGGGATAAATAAAAAAAATGGGACAAAATACAAAAAAAAATTAGGACAATTATAAAAAAACAAGAAAATAGAAAAACTAAAGGAAAAAATGGGAAAAATAGAGAAAATTGCGAAAAATGTGAAAGAATATGGAAATAAATGGAAAATTTTTTCTTTTTTTTTATTATTAAAGTATATTATTATTACAAATAACAACGAAAAAAGTAAACAAAAAGTCGTATATTATACGTAATATAAAATAATTACCAAATTCTAACTTATACTTTATAATTATAAAAAGTTTACAAAAAAAAAAAAAATATCACTAAATCTAATATTATATAATAAAAAAAAAATATAAAGATTATAAACGGTTTTTTTTTTTACTAAGAAAAATATTAAGTTTTATATAAATTTATAACAAAATCTTAATTATTAACAAAATATTTGTTAGTTATAAAAAGTGATTGATTAAATAATTAAATTTCTAATAATTATTGTGTTATTTTTTTCTTTAATACAATTTTACAATTTATATTTGAATACATGTAAAGATTAGAAATAAAATAATTATTAGTACTAGAAAAGAAAAATAATATTTCCAAATGTTTTGGTTTATTTTTACAAAATTCCACATTAAAATTATTTATATTAAATCTATTTTGAATATTCGGAATATATAAAAATTTAATGATATAACCATTGATATAAATAAAAATATATTTCTCCATATGTCATAATTGTCATTTTTGACACTAAAACGGTATTAGAAAAGGATAGCAGATATACCGCGGAATAGTCAACGGTATGAGAACGATATCTCGCAAAAAAAACCTCAATGTTGATGTCAGATTTTTTAAAGGTGACGTCATTAATTTGACACCAAAATGCTGTACTTTAGAACCACTACGCTGCTAAATAAAAGCGTTGCGACAAGAAGAAACGCTCCATATGTCATAATTGTCATTTTTGACACTAAAACAGTATGACCAACGATAAATAAGTTACGTTTTCCGTACTCCACAACTGGTTCAAACCACATGTTAAACTCTGTAAGCTTTTTAAGCGTGACGTCATTAATTTGACACGAAAATGCTGTACTTTAGAACCACTACGCAGCTAAATAAAAGCGTTGCGACAAGAAGAAACGCTCCATATGTCATAATTGTCATTTTTGACACTAAAACAGTATGACCAACGATAAATAAGTTACGTTTTCCGTACTCCACGACTGGTTCAAACCACATGTTAAACTATGTAAGCTTTTTAAGCGTGACGTCATTAATTTGACACCAAAATGCTGTACTTTAGAACCACTACGCAGCTAATTAAAAGCGATGCGACAAGAAGAAACGCTCCATATGTCATAATTGTCATTTTTGACACTAAAACAGTATGACCAACGATAAATAAGTTACATTTTCCGTACTCCACGACTGGTTCAAACCACATGTTAAACTATGTAAGCTTTTTAAGCGTGACGTCATTAATTTGACACCAAAATGTTGTACTTTAGAACCACTACGCAGCTAATTAAAAGCGTTGCGACAAGAAGAAACGCTCCATATGTCATAATTGTCATTTTTGACACTAAAACAGTATGACCAACGATAAATAAGTTACATTTTCCGTACTCCACGACTGGTTCAAACCACATGTTAAACTATGTAAGCTTTTTAAGCGTGACGTCATTAATTTGACACGAAAATGTTGTACTTTGGAACCACTTCGCTGCTAAATAAAAGCGCTGCGACAAGAAGAAACGCTCCATATGTCATAATTGTCATTTTTGACACTAAAACAGTATGACCAACGATAAATAAGTTACATTTTCCGTACTCCACGACTGGTTCAAACCACATGTTAAACTATGTAAGCTTTTTAAGCGTGACGTCATTAATTTGACACGAAAATGCTGTACTTTAGAACCACTACGCAGCTAAATAAAAGCGTTGCGACAAGAAGAAACGCTCCATATGTCATAATTGTCATTTTTGACACTAAAACAGTATGACCAACGATAAATAAGTTACATTTTCCGTACTCCACGACTGGTTCAAACCACATGTTAAATTATGTAAGCTTTTTAAGCGTGACGTCATTAATTTGACACCAAAATGCTGTACTTTAGAACCACTACGCAGCTAAATAAAAGCGTTGCGACAAGAAGAAACGCTCCATATGTCATAATTGTCATTTTTGACACTAAAACAGTATGACCAACGATAAATAAGTTACATTTTCCGTACTCCACGACTGGTTCAAACCACATGTTAAACTCTGTAAGCTTTTTAAGCGTGACGTCATTAATTTGACACCAAAATGCTGTACTTTAGAACCACTACGCAGCTAAATAAAAGCGTTGCGACAAAAAGAAACGCTCCATATGTCATAATTGTCATTTTTGACACTAAAACAGTATGACCAACGATAAATAAGTTACATTTTCCGTACTCCACGACTGGTTCAAACCACATGTTAAACTATGTAAGCTTTTTAAGCGTGACGTCATTAATTTGACACCAAAATGCTGTACTTTAGAACCACTACGCAGCTAAATAAAAGCGTTGCGACAAGAAGAAACGCTCCATATGTCATAATTGTCATTTTTGACACTAAAACAGTATGACCAACGATAAATAAGTTACATTTTCCGTACTCCACGACTGGTTCAAACCACATGTTAAACTATGTAAGCTTTTTAAGCGTGACGTCATTAATTTGACACGAAAATGCTGTACTTTAGAACCACTACGCAGCTAATTAAAAGCGATGCGACAAGAAGAAACGCTCCATATGTCATAATTTTAATTTTTGACACTAAAACGGTGTTAGAAAAGGATAGCAGATATACCGCAAAGTAGTCAACGGTATAGAATTTCACCTAGGTACAAAATCTGAAGGGTTTTCAGTGTGCAATTCTATTAGTAGATTTTAAATTAATTATCAAAATCGACCAATAGAATTGGATACAGAAATTCCGCTTGGTGAGAATACGCCTTTATAATATATTTTTCATCCTGTTAAAAAATTATTTGACATTAACATTTATGGAATGTTCGCGACGTTGTCAAAGTGTATAACAATTCATTAAAAATTACCTAATACTACATTGTTTTAATTGAAGAATTTATTTAATTGACTAAAATTGTAATATAATTGAATTTTCATTAAACACTATAATGATATTTAATAATCACAATCAACAATAACAATATCCAAAACAAATAGACGAGGAAAGTCATGACGTCATTAAACGTCAAAGTTACATTTAGATAATTTTACTCAATTTAAGAAATTGTTATACATTTTGACAACGTCGCGTACATTGATGTCAAATAATTTTTTGACAGGAGGAAGAATTGTAACGAGTCGAATATTCAAGACAGTGGAGGCCATTAAATTGAGAAAGAAGAATAAAAGTGTCATTTTACGAGCGGTAAATTTAAATTGACCAATTAAAAGCGTTCACTTAACAAGCAAGATAACCAACTTAAGCTCAAAATCATATTAACGTAGCAGCCAGACATGGCCGATATAGATAAACAGTTCCTGTGGTGACTGAGATTTTGGCCATGAATTACAGATAACTGTTAGCTACATATACAGTCGATACCGATTGAATCTCGATTCTCAATCACTCCCGATTCAAATTATATTGGCAGCAATGAAAATATGACAACTAATAATTACTCATATTTGACACTTGGGATATAATAAGAAAAAATACCGTAGATTTAGGAAAGAATTTTAGACTTTTTAAACAATCTGAAGAAATATTCGAAAAACGTCAAAATTTTTACGTTAATACCGGTGAGCCATGGAAATTTTGATTCTCAAATTTTTCATTTCTCAAATTATATATATATATTTTTTTAAATTTGTTTAATTATGAAAACCCTATATATAAAACGATGAATTGTTTAAGGAAAAATATTGAAATTTGCTAAAAAATAAAATTTCTTTTTACCAAATATCAATTTTTTTCCACAAATTAATCACCGTATATATAAATCTTAAGTTAACCGATCTGTTAAAAGAGAAAAAACTACGGATTATGAATGTTTTGTGTCATAAACACCAAATACGAATTCAACTCGGGATCTTCGTACCTACTGACTGAAATTGACGTTTGTAAAACGGTATCAAGTCGATATCGAGTTGATTGAGAATCGCTGTTTCGGTTGCTACTCGGGACGGTAGGTAACGAATAGCTGTTGAGAATCCCGCTGCAGGAAAGACTCAGCGGTGATGCCAAATGTCTCTTCTTTCTTTCTCTTTAAGGCCTCAGCTACCCGGGTTATTCGACATATAGCCAGATTTTTAGCCGTTATGATAGAAAAAGAAATTGAGTTTACACTGGGTAAATTGATCTATGGATCATAACCCAATAAAAGAGAGAAGAGGAAGAAAAAAAAATTTATTTATTTGTTTTACATATTAAAGTAATTATTTTTATAAATAACATTGAAAAGTAAACAAAATTTGTATATATACATATGCATAATGGGGACGTATTATGTAAAATTTTTAAATTAGAATCTTAAAAGTCTGTTATCAAATATGCCTATAAAAATATTTATAATTTTTTTAAACCTCTATTATATTAAAAAAAAAAAATTAAAAATATCTACATTAATTGATAATACTGTTCAGAGATGGCAGTATATACGAATTGAATTCCTTATTAAATAAAGGCCCGATACAAATATGGGAAAAGAAGAAAATTGTATTGTTTTTATTTTCGCCGTGACTAGCAGTACATCGGACGTAGGTACTTGTTTATATTGTACATCGGAAAATAAAATCTACCCAATTTTTATATCTCGAATTTTAAGAAAAAAATACACTTTACTCTATAAATCAAACTACTTAGTTATCATGTCATTTTTATGTAGATTTTAAGAGGTTAAAAAGTGAAATCCAGTGTTGCCGCGTTGAGTTTCTAAAATGTACTGAACATAAGTTATACAAATGTACTAGATTGTACAAAAATTTACGATACAATGAAATATTACTCATAGGGGAAAAAAGTGAAAATTATAAAGAATAGGAAATACTGTAGAAAAATAAAGAAAAATATGGACAAATAAAGACAAAAATTGAAAAATGTGAAAAATAGCAAAAAATAGGGAACAATACGAGAAAGTAGAGAAAATATGGAAAAATAGAGAAAAACAGGGAAAACATAAACAATATGGAAAAATAGAGGAAAATAGGAAAAATAGGGAAAAAATGCGATAGTGAAAAATAGAGCAAAAAAAGGAAAAAATAAAAATGGAAGAAAACGGAAAAAATGGGGAGAAACGTAGAAGAATGGAGAAACATTAAGGGAGAAACAAAAAAAAAACAGAGAAATTTGAAAACAATAGTGGAAAATAAAAAAAAAATGTAAAAATGGAAAGAAATATTGAAAAATAAGGAAAAATAATGAAAAGTAGTGAAAAATAAACATGGAAAAAATGGGGAAAATTGTAAAGATTTGGGAAAAATAGGAAAAACTAGGAAACAATATTAAGAAAATAGGAAAAAATAAGGAAAATAGAGAAAAATAGGAAAAAAATAGAAAATGATAGGGATAAATAGGACAAAACAGAACAAAACAATAAGAAACAGAAATAACATGAAGAAATAGGAAAAATATGAAAAATTGAGCAAACAGGTAAACAGAGAAAAATGGGGAAAATAGTTAAAAATAGGAAAAAAGTAGGTGAAAATAGGGAATAAAATAGGGAAAAATAGCGGAAAAAAATGGAAAAAAGAAAATAATAGGCAAAAAAAAGATAAATGAACAACAGAAAAATTAAGAATAATTGGAAAAAATAGGCCAAAATGGGGAAAAATACGAAAGAAAATTGAGAAATTAGAGAAAATAGATAAAAATCTGGAAAAATTCGGAAACATACGAGAAAATAGTGAAAAATTGGGGAAAATAAGAAAAAACTGTATAAATAGGCAAGAAAAATGGAAAAGAATACGGAAAATAATAAAAAAATGAGGAAAATAGGGATAAATTGGAAAAATTCTGAAAAATAAGGAGAAATGGTGAAATATAGGAAAAAATAGGAAAATATAAAGAAATTAGGAAAAAAAAAGTAAACATAGGGAAAAAACAAGGAAAAGCTCGGTCGTCCAGGTACTACTCTTAATAATAATAATAATAATAATAATATATTTTATAATATATGCCAAAAAACATCAAACATAAAACTGTTACTTTTCTATTTATATAGCATAAAATATGTGACCTTGGTCTTATTTAAAATTGTACTAGATTAAGACCTATTTATGATTAAATATACTAAAACGGCAACACTGGTGAAATCTAATAATCATTAATTTTGGGAGAAAATAACTCTAAATCAAATCAGTTAACAATTACTACTTTTATGTGGTTTGTATGAAGCTAAAAAAATATTAAGCCATAAAAAAGTTGACCGTACTAGAATGAAACTCCGCCCCTTTTACACCAAAACCGCATTACGCTAAAAACAACGTTACAGAAATTTTATTAAACAGATGTACCAACATATTTTCATACTTTGTAAACCTTAAAACGCAGTGAACGGCCCATGTACAAAATTAATGCCTACTTCCGATGTATTACTAGTCACGGCGTTTTATTTTTTACTTTTCATTATAACATAACCTATTATTTTAATATTTATGTGTCGCCTGTGTTTCTTCTTTTTTTTTAATAGTCTAAGCCGCTAAGGTTATTTGGTTAGGTAATACTCGATAGATAACTGTAAATTTATATACATATTTGGAGTTAATCGGACAACCGGAAGTGACAGTTGCTATAAGTGATGACGTCATTAGTAAACAAGATGGCAATAAAGTTTTATACATATATTTTTTATACGTTATAGTTTAATTTCGAATGATTAAAATTTTTAAAAACTTATGCCATTGTTGCCAGATTTAAAAAAAAGTAAAAATGGCGAGAGGTCATGTGCTGGCCACATCAGATATACGATACTAATAAATTGGAAATAAGCTCTAGTAGTATAAAATCAAATTTTATAAAAATTTCTCTCTTTCCAGACAGCGTTCTTAAAATTATAATTTTTGACAAAATATATCACTTCAAAAGTTTAGTTACAAAAAACCATAAAGTGGGATTATAAGAGCCGTTACACATGCGACTGACGGTCAGTGCTGACGGTCAGCGCTGATCGTTTGCAGAGATTTTCACATGCAGCGTATGATCAGTACGCACAAGAATTCGCGAAGAGAGAACGAACGCATTGTTGCCGCTTTGTGCGTAAAAAGGTTAATAATTAGAAGACGAACAAAAAAAAGAGCTATGTGGGTCCATCCAATTTGTATGGAGAGGTACTTAAAAGGAACATTTGTGACCTTATATGGAAATTTACGAAATGATAAAAAAAAAATTATTTAATTATTTTCGCATGAACTCCATTGTAAACTTGAAAATAGTTTAAAATTCACAGATCATATTAGAATTTCAATATCTTCTGTAGAAAGACTGTGTGTCGCTTTAAGGTAAGAAGCCATATAGTTACAAAATAAGTCATTTGACTAAAAACTAATTTTAAGCAAAATTCAAAATAACCGCCAAAGTTCTTTGAATTCGGAAAATTGTATTGTTTTCGATTTTTTTATGAAGAATGAATGATATTCCTGTTTTTATTTAATTTTTAACTCTTTTTATTTATTTTTCACTTTTAATAATCTTTAAATTACTCTCCTAACCGAACACCTAACATAACAAAACAAAATAGTGTTTTTGTGGCAACACTGTCTATCATCAGTCGATTCACATGTGAAAAGACTCATAAGCGCCCATGGCCTGAGCTGACGCGTTCCGTACGCATCTGCAAGGGCTCGACTGATGCCCCAACTGACGAATTAGTCGACCGACGATACGCGCTACTTGTGAAAACCACAATAGAATCAATGGGACCGACTGATCGTCAGCACTGACCGTCAGTCGCATGTGTAACGGCTCTAAGATTTATTTATTTACTTTAGGCACCTGTTAAAGGGAACGAACTAACTTCATGCAAGACTCTAATAACTCTACCTTTGAGTATCGATACATTTTCTGACGATATTCGATAATTTGTATCGATACTTAGGTCAGTACCAATACCGTGTATCGATACATTTCCTGAAAAATCGTATCGATCCTATTATTAGGCAACACGCAATACATCTTACTATTACAGTTTTCTATGGAGGAAATAAACGACGTGTGTTTTCGTTCGAAATTCGATAAGAGATGGCAGATTGTAGGAATGAACTGGGCGAGTAACTGGTAATCCCCCAAGAAATCACTCTGTGTAAAAGTATAACATTTTTATTTTTATTTATTTTAGTAAGCCATTCGTCGATTGAAATTAGTTAAAATTGTTTTGCTTTGTGATTTATTTGTATGAAATTTATTTATAAAAACAAAATTTGGAGGAATGTGCAAAGTTTGTAATAATGAATAACATTAAATCAACTGGAACTACAACCAATTTAATAAAACATTTATTATTAATCGCTGCTAAACTTAAATTCCAAACTATGAAAACGCAACACGTATAGAAGTATCGAAACAATCGATATTTCCTGTATAGATACTTTTTAATACGATACATTTCTTTTCGATACGTATCGATACGAATATCGATACTTTCCAATGTATCGAACATCGCTAGCCTGATGCCTGATTTTTAGCCCTAATGATAGAAAAAGAAATTGAGTATTCCCATAGTTTACATTGGGTAAATTGATCTATTGATCATAGCCCAATAAAAGAGAGAAAAGGAAGAAAAAAAATTTTATTTATTTGTTTTACATATTAAAGTAATTATTTTTACAAATAACATTGAAAAGTAAACAAAATTTGTATATATGCATAATTCTAATTTTTATATCATAATTATAAAAAATATTACTAAATCTAATATTATAATTATAAATGTAAACATTATAAACGGTTTTTTTTTTCAATAAGAAAAATATTAAGTTTTATATAAATTTATAACAAAATCTTAATTATTAACAAAATATTTGTTAGTTATAAAAAGTGATTGATTAAATAATTAAATTTCTAACAATTATTATGTTATTTTTTTCTTTAATACAATTTTACAATTTATAATTGAACAAGCGGGAAGAAGATAATTAGAAATAAAATAATTATTAGTACTAGAAAAGAAAAATAATATTTCCAAATGTTTTGGTTTATTTTTACAAAATTCCACATTAAAATTATTTATATTAAATCTATTTTGAATATTCGGAATATATAAAAATTTAATGATATAACCATTGATAGAAATAAAAATACATTTCTTAATATGTTGTACAATAATTTGTATAAAACTATCAAAAGTTAATGAAATTTTATGTTCAATTTCAAGATGATTTTTTATTAAACGAATAATTCCTTTAAAATTACAACCATCTAATGGACATTCTTGTAACGGTTGTTTATTACAAATCATTTCGTGTAATAATAATAATTCTCTATTTGCAGGTACAGAATTACAATTCCAAATACAATAATATAATATACTATTAAATAAATCAAAACTTAACGGTAAATTTTCAGTTATATTTTTTTTAAGTTTTCCATTATAATATGACAAACAATCTAAACAAATATATTGATATTTTTGATCTTCAATACACCATCGAATATTTTTATTATAAGATTCTAATGTTAAACCAAAAAATATTTCTGAACATACATAACAAAATGGTATTAAATGTTTCGTTATTAATTCTGAATTACATACAAATGGATTTAATTTTTTTGAATCTTTTCCAATAAATAATTTTCTTCGTAAAGACAATTCTAAATTTTCCATATCATTTTCATTTTGATAATTCACTTCTACGATTTTTCCTAATGGTTTTGTTTCTTTTAAATCAAACAATATCGATAATAAACGATTATTTTTAAATATTGTTTTTTTATATACATAAACGTGTCCATTTTCACTATCACCTTGTATATTATTTTTTATATCGCATATTTCACTGTAGATAAAAAATTTTAAAACAACATCATGTTCACCTATTTGGACCATTTGAATAGAAATACCATCAAGAATAAATTTGATATGTATAAAAAATAAATAATCTTTATTCTTATATAATAGAATCTTATTAAATCTTAAAGATTCTTCAATATTTAAAAGAAAATAATTATTTTCTAAAATATTTCCTTTATGATATTGTTTACAATGTTGTAAAATTTGATATGTCGGAATAAGATTTATAGAATCGACACAAATTGGACAAAATTGTTCATTACTTGAACAATTTTTTTCATGATTTTTTACCTGATCAAAAGTTAACATTGTTTTACAACCATCGAATCGATTTATACACTTAAAAAGTGCTAATTTAACGAATTTTTCTAATAAAGAATTAATACCGCCATCATCATCTTCTTCATTCTTAATACATCTTCCACATTTAATTTGTCGATTCAGATAAATCTTGATCGGCGTAACCGAAAGAAATTTGAAACAATCACTGCATTTATAATTCTCAATAAATTCATCAGGAACAACAAAAACCATTTTGAGTATGTTTTATAATCTTATAGAAAACACATGTAAATCACCAAACAGATAAAAAAATCATATGACAAATGACACTTTTATTCTTCTTCTTTTTCAATTTAATGACCTCCACTGTCTTGAATATACGACTAGTAACAATTCTTTCTCTTGTCAAAAAATTATTTGACATCAATGTACGCGACGTTGCCAAAATTTATAACAAATTCCTTAAAACGAAAAAAAATGCAATATATTGTGAGTTCGTTTTAGCCATCGCGGAGAGGATGAGAGCAGACAGATTTTTTGATCACGTGACCTTCGAGCCATCTGGTTCCTCGATAATTTCCGAACGGTTTCGAGGTTGAGGTTATCTGTTTTAAACAAAAAACAAATTCGTTATTAGTTTGATACAAAATGGAGGTTGCTGAATTTCTGTGGACAATCTCCAATAACTGTCGACTTTCTGTATTTTCCATTTAAGAACTTACTATCTAACCTTTCCCTCCAATAAACAAAATTTGTGGTTGTGTTAATGGTATACTTATGACTTTTTGCAACTGTCATACTGTCATCTGAAAGCTCGATCAAAAAGGTCCGACGAAAACGAGGATGCTCTAAAACATCCGGATGACTAAAACGAACGCAAAATTTATTTTCCTCAGACTCATCAAAAACAATAAACGAACGCAGTAGAGGCATCAGAGGCGTCCGACGACTAAAACGAACTCACTAATAATTGAGTAAAATTATCTAAATATGAGTAATTATTAGTTGTCATATTTTCATTGCTGCCAATATAATTTGCGTCGGGAGTGATTGAGAATCGCGATTCAATCGGTATCGACTGTATATGTAGCTAACAGTTATCTGTAACTCATGGCCAAAATCTCAGTCACCACAGGAACTGTTTATCTATATCGGCCATGTCTGGCTGCTACGTTAATATGATTTTGAGCTTAAGTTGGTTATCTTGCTTGTTAAGTGAACGCTTTTAATTGGTCAATTTAAATTTACCGCTCGTAAAATGACACTTTTATTCTTTCTCAATTTAATGGCCTCCACTGTCTTCAATATTCGACTCGTTACAATTCTTCCTCCTGTCAAAAAATTATTTGACATCAATGTACGCGACGTTGTCAAAATGTATAACAATTTCTTAAAACGAAAAAGAATGCATATAATTGAGTAAAATTATCTAAATGTAACTTTGACGTTTAATGACGTCATGACTTTCCTCGTCTATTTGTTTTGGATATTGTTATTGTTGATTGTGATTATTATAAATATCATTATAGTGTTTAATGAAATTTAATTATATTACAATTTTAGTCAATTAAATAAATTCTTCAGTTAAAACAATGTAGTATTAGGTAATTTTTAACGAATTGTTATACATTTTGACAACGTCGCGAATATTCCATAAATGTTAAAGTCAAATAATTTTTTGACAGGATGACAAATATATTATAAAGGCGTATTCTCACCAGGCGGAATTTTTGTATCAAATTCTATTGGTCGATTTTGATAATTAATTTAAAATCTACTAATAGAATTGCAAACTGAAAACCCTTCAGATTTTGTACCTAGGTGAAATTCTATACCGTTGACTACTTTGCGGTATATCTGCTATCATTTTCTAATACCGTTTTAGTGTCAAAAATGACAATTATGACACATGGAGCGTTGCTTCTTGTCGCAGCGCTTTTATTTAGCTGCGTAGTGGTAAAAAGCACAACATATTCATGTCAAATTAATGACGTCAAGCTTAAAAAAAGCTGACATCAGCGTTGAGACTTTTTTTGCAAGATACCTTTCTCATACTGTTGACTACTCCGCGGTATATCTGCTATCCTTTTCTAATACTGTTTTAGTGTCAGAAATGACAATTTTGACATATATAGCGTTTCTTCTTGCGCAGCGCTTTTATTTAGCTGCGTAGTGGTTCTAAAATACAACATTTTCGTGTCAAATTAATGACGTCACGCTTAAAAAGCTTACAGAGTTTAACATGTGATTTGAACCAGTCGTGGAGTACGGAAAATGTAACTTATTCAACGTTGGTCATACTGTTTTAGTGTCAAAAGTGACAATTATGACATATGGAACGTTTCTTCTTGTCGCAGCGTTTTTATTTAGCTGCGTAGTGGTTCCAAAGTACAACATTTTCGTGTCAAATTAATGACGTCACCTTTAAAAAAGCTGACATCAACGTTGAGGTTCTCATACCGTTGACTACTTTGCGGTATATCTGCTATCATGTTATAATCTCAGAGTAAATATATATAGAGAGGGCATTCTATCCTTTTTTATTAAGCCAACATCTAGTTAACTTTTGTTGACATCGTCCTCTAGAGATTCCATAAGCGTACTTTCAAGCAGGATAATTTAAAATCCTACATTAAATAGTTTATTTTTTAAATATTTTTGTAAACATTTTGAACTATTTTAAGTGATTTTCTTGTTAACCATGAGAAAGAAATGTGAAAAATGTGGTGCTTTTCTCAAGCCATTAGATAATCAATCTTACACTTCACAAGTAAGTTAGGAAAGTAGTTTTTGAATAATTTAAAATATAATACAAGTTGATAAGATTTGATAATTTTTTATTTTGCTTCCTTTCTTTTTTATGTTATATACCTACCATTCACATTTTTTTTATGTTATTCGCATTTAGGTACTCCTTACTGTAACAAGGTTTTAGGAGCAATAAAAAATATTATTTATTTGATTCGATTATTAAATACGTACATTTAATATAAATTTACAAGCATTTTGCTATGTTTTAATGTTAAAATTTATCAGTATTACAGAAAATACAACTTTATCGAAATTACATAACTCCTCACGACATATTTAATTCAAATGTGATATATTAATAACATGTAAAATACCCAATTTTAATTTTCTATTTTTTTTGCTAAAATGAATAAAATGTTATAATTCTTCGCGTCGCCACTGTCTAATACATCACGTCAATTTTTATTGTTGATTTCGTCCTCTGCACGAGATTTTTCTGCGCGTCTCACGTCCCTCGCCCACAAACTTTGCCGAGAGAGAGGGCTAGATGTTGGCTTAAATTTTGTAAATGACATTGGATATACAGGGCATATCTAGTAGTTCCTTTATCTGAGGTTATAATACCGTTTTAGTGTCAAAAATGACAATTATGACATATGGAGCGTTTCTTCCTGTCGCAGCGCTTTTATTTAGCAGCGTAGTGGTTTCAAAGTACAGCATTTTCGTGTCAAATTAATGACGTCAAGCTTAAAAAAAGCTGACATCAACGTTGAGACTTTTTTTGCAAAATACCTTTCTCATACTGTTGACTACTCCGCGGTATATCTGCTATCCTTTTCTAATACTGTTTTAGTGTCAAAAATGACAATTATGACATATGGAGCGTTTCTTCTTGTCGCAGCGCTTTTATATAGCTGCGTAGTAGTTCCAAAGTACAGCATTTTCGTGTCAAATTAATGACGCCACTCTTAAAAAACTTACATTGTTTAACATGTGGTTTGAACCAGTCCTGGAGTACGGAAAATGGAACTTATTCAACGTTGGTCATACTGTTTCAGTGTCAAAAATGACAATTATGACATATGGAGCGTTTCTTCTTGTCGCAGCGCTTTTATTTAGCAGCGTAGTGGTTCCAAAGTACAGCATTTTCGTGTCAAATTAATGACGTCACGCTTAAAAAGCTTACAGAGTTTAACATGTGGTTTGAACCAGTCGTGGAGTACGGAAAATGTAACTTATTCAACGTTGGTCATACTGTTTTAGTGTCAAAAATGACAATTATGACATATGGAGCGTTTCTTCTTGTCGCAGCATTTTTATTTAGCTGCGTAGTGGTTCCAAAGTACAGCATTTTCGTGTCAAATTAATGACGTCACGCTTAAAAAGCTTACAGAGTTTAACATGTGGTTTGAACCAGTCGTGGAGTACGGAAAATGTAACTTATTCAACGTTGGTCATACTGTTTTAGTGTCAAAAATGACAATTATGACATATGGAGCGTTTCTTCTTGTCGCAGCATTTTTATTTAGCTGCGTAGTGGTTCCAAAGTACAGCATTTTCGTGTCAAATTAATGACGTCACGCTTAAAAAGCTTACAGAGTTTAACATGTGGTTTGAACCAGTCGTGGAGTACGGAAAATGTAACTTATTCAACGTTGGTCATACTGTTTTAGTGTCAAAAATGACAATTATGACATATGGAGCGTTTCTTCTTGTCGCAGCATTTTTATTTAGCTGCGTAGTGGTTCCAAAGTACAACATTTTCGTGTCAAATTAATGACGTCACCTTTAAAAAAGCTGACATCAACGTTGAGGTTCTCATACCGTTGACTACTTTGCAGTATATCTGCTATCATTTTCTAATACCGTTTTAGTGTCAAAAATGACAATTATGACATATGGAGCGTTTCTTCTTGTCGCAGCGCTTTTAATTAGCTGCGTAGTGGTTCTAAAGTACAGCATTTTCGTGTCAAATTAATGACGTCATCTTTAAAAAAGCTGACATCAACGTTGAGGTTTTTTTCTGCGAGATATCGTTCTCATACCGTTGACTATTCCGCGGTATATCTGCTATCCTTTTCTAATACCGCTTTAATGTCATCCTTCTCTAATACCGTTTTAGTGTAAAAATTTGACAATTATGACATATGGAGCGTTTCTTCTTGTCGCAACGCTTTTATTTAGCTGCGTAATAGTTCCAAAGTACAGCATTTTTGTGTCAAATTAATGACGTCACGCTTAAAAAGCTTACATAGTTTAACATGTGGTTTGAACCAGTCCTGGAGTACGGAAAATGGAACTTATTCAACGTTGGTCATACTGTTTTAGTGTCAAAAATGACAATTATGACATATGGAGCGTTTCTTCTTGTCGCAGCGCTTTTATTTAGCTGTGTAGTGGTTCTAAAGTACAGCATTTTCGTGTCAAATTAATGACGTCATGGTTAAAAAAAGCTGACATTAACGTTGAGGTTTTTTTTACGAGGTACCGTTCTTATACCGTTGACTATTCCTCGGTATATCTGCTATCATTTTCTAAAGGCGGCCTTGCATACCAGCATCTACAAGTTGACTTCTTATTAATTAGAAGCTAATTTTTGTTTCCATGCCTTGCACACAAACTTCTTACAGCCCCAACTGTACAATAACAATGCTATATCGTTGTCCAATATAAAATTGTAAATACATCCGATTATTTCGATTTTTACGCTTGTCGTTTTTGTACTTATTTTGCTTTTTATTTTTAAAATACTACAGTAAACACAGCCTATCTATACAATAGCCACAAACAAAGAAGTTTGGTTATGAAATGAGCATAGGTATGACAATAAAAGGAGATAAAATGTAAAAAAGCCGTTAAAAAGATAAACTTCACCCAACATTTAGCGGCATGACCTTGAAAAATAGCGGAAAGAAATTGAGCAATGTGATTGGTTATAATTTAGAAGCTGGCTTCTAGAAGCTAGTATGCAATGCCGCCTTAATACCGTTTTGGTAGGTATCAATTATGACATATGGAGCGTTTCTTCTTGTCGCAGCGCTTTTATTTAGCTGCGTACTAGTCCCCTAAAATAGAGCAATTTCGTATCAATGACGTCATGCTTAAAAAAGCTGACATGTGGTTTGAAGCGTTTTTATACTGACAGGAATGAGAAGATTCTTATAACCTTAAAATTTTTAATTATTTGATTATAATATTAATCCAAGTAATAAGTTAACCAATTAACATACCCAGATATTCGGATATTTTCCACATTATTAAAAATTAATATCAAATTGGTAATAAAATATTAGTTTCCTTCAGAATTTTTTCTGGTAAATCAATTTAACATTAAAAAAAACTTCTATGTAACTACCCTCATAACAAATAACCTTATATGACATTTTGATAAGTGGTACAAATAATGCATTTTCATGTTTATTCTAAAGATGACGTCACAATTTAATACGCTTCAAACCAAAACTCTAAACTCATTAAAAAAGAAATAAGATTAACCATATTTTTCTGACATCATTGCGATTTATCTAAATAAATTTTTGCCTTATAACAGCTTAATTTTTATTATTATGCAACTTTTTATATCATTATTGTGATATATTTATATAATTTAGTATGTTTCTTAATATCCTTAAAAACTAGAAAAAACTAAAATGGGCGATAATGACGTAACCGATTACTCAACCTTAAACAACCTTGATATTACAATTACTATTGGTAATACTGTTAAAATGTCAATATGACACTAATGACATATGACATAAAATGGTGATTTTGATAATAGATTTTAGTCAACGATAAGTTATTTTATAATTTTAAATTACTTTACTAGTTAAATGTGAATGTGAATGTGATTAATAATAATAATAATTAAGATATGATTATAATTTCCTAATGAATTCATCAAATACTGATGTAGAGGGACTTCATTGTTCCAAAGATGCCTTAACGAATATGTTCGGATGGTTTTTACAAATCCTATTAGCTTCATTAGCATTTACGTGTTTAATAGGTTAACTATAAATGTCTTTGGATATATTTTTTTATAATATAAATTGTATTTTTTTTTAGCAAAAAGATTTTGTGAACCGAAATTAGAAAGAAGATCTTGGTTGATTTGGTTTTACGATACGTCTAAACAAGGTATGGGAGCTATGGCTATACATATGGCTAATATTTGGTTGGCTGGACAATATAAAGGCGATCCTTGTACTTGGTAAGTCATTTATAAGGGCGTAGGTTACTTTTTTTCCTGGAGGGGTACTTTTTTACGTGTAGGAAGTATTTTTTTTCTTGGTGGGGTAAATATTTACCTTTGGGAGGTTGTTTGTTCGTTTCTGTATTTCGTATATTTTATTTCTTCTTTTCGTACCATTTTTTTGTATCCTGTAGGGGGATAATTACCCCCTTTACCCTCCTTCAGAAACAGATTATCCGGGAAGTGTTTTTTTTTCACTTTTTGTTCGAGATGTAGAAAAATGCATTCTTGTTTCTTTTTTTTTAATTCGAGCGTGGAAAAATGCATTTTTGCTCTTTTTTTCACATTCGAGCGTGGAAAAATGCATTTTTGTTCATTTTTTTTTGAATATAACAATGGAAAAATGCATTCTTTTTTCCAAATTCGAGCGTGGAAAAATGCATTTTTGCTTCTCTTTTTTTTTAAATTCGAGCGTGGAAAAATTCATTCTTGCTCCTTTTTTTCTAATTAATAGTGGAAAAAATATATTCATGCTATTTTCCCAAATCGTGTGACTTTTTCTAATCTTTTTCACAGTATTCTCTTAACTTTCGCGAAAAAAATCAATTTATTTTTTGTAAAATTTTGCACGTTATATGCGTCTTTTTCATTTCCAAGAATTTTATAGAAAAAAACTTTCACATACGTATTATTTTATTTTTTCCTTTACTGGGGGGGGGGGGGGGGTAATCAAACTTTTAAACAAATATATATTTGTAAGGTTTCTATATTTCATATATTTTATTTTCTTTTTCGTGCTATTTTTTGGTATCCTTTTACCCTTACCATATCTACGCCCTTGGTAATTAATTTATTAAAGTTATTTATTTATTTTTTTTTTTTTCAGGTACTTAATAAATTTTTTATTAGATTCATCATTGGGTTTATTAATAATATTTATCGGAATAAGAATCAGTCAATATTTAGCTAGAAATAAAGGATGGGAAAATATTAATTTCGGGGAATACGGTAATTATTATTATTATTATTTATTTATATTTTTTTTAACGGTAAATTCGAGCGTGGAAAAATGCATTTTTGCTTCTTTTTTTTTCATATTCGAGCGTGGAAAAATGTATTTTTGTTTTTTTTTTCATATTCGAGAGTGGAAAAATGTATTTTTGTTTTTTTTTTTCATATTCGAGCGTGGAAAAATGTATTTTTGTTTTTTTTTTCATATTCGAGAGTGGAAAAATGCATTTTCGCTCTTTTTTTTCATATTCGAGCGTGGAAAAATGTATTTTTGTTTTTTTTTTTTCATATTCGAGAGTGGAAAAATGCATTTTCGCTCTTTTTTTTCATATTCGAGCGTGGAAAAATGTATTTTTGTTTTTTTTTTTTCATATTCGAGAGTGGAAAAATGCATTTTCGCTCTTTTTTTTCATATTCGAGCGTGGAAAAATGTATTTTTGTTTTTTTTTTTTCATATTCGAGAGTGGAAAAATGCATTTTCGCTCTTTTTTTTCATATTCGAGCGTGGAAAAATGTATTTTTGTTTTTTTTTTTTCATATTCGAGAGTGGAAAAATGCATTTTCGCTCTTTTTTTTCATATTCGAGCGTGGAAAAATGTATTTTTGTTTTTTTTTTTTTCATATTCGAGAGTGGAAAAATGTATTTTTGTTTTTTTTTTCATATTCGAGAGTGGAAAAATGTATTTTTGTTTTTTTTTTTCATATTCGAGCGTGGAAAAATGTATTTTTGTTTTTTTTTTTTTCATATTCGAGCGTGGAAAAATGTATTTTTGTTTTTTTTTTTTTCATATTCGAGAGTGGAAAAATGTATTTTTGTTTTTTTTTTTCATATTCGAGCGTGGAAAAATGTATTTTTGTTTTTTTTTTCATATTCGAGAGTGGAAAAATGCATTTTCGCTCTTTTTTTTCATATTCGAGCGTGGAAAAATGTATTTTTGTTTTTTTTTTTTCATATTCGAGAGTGGAAAAATGCATTTTCGCTCTTTTTTTTCATATTCGAGCGTGGAAAAATGTATTTTTGTTTTTTTTTTTTTCATATTCGAGAGTGGAAAAATGTATTTTTGTTTTTTTTTTTCATATTCGAGCGTGGAAAAATGTATTTTTGTTTTTTTTTTTTCATATTCGAGCGTGGAAAAATGCATTTTCGCTCTTTTTTTTCATATTCGAGCGTGGAAAAATGCATTGTTGCTTTTTTTTTCCAAATTCGAGCGTGGAAAAATGCATTCTTTCTTCTTTTTTCAAAATTCAAGCGTGGAAAAATGCATTTTTATTTCTTTTTTTCAAAATTCGAGCGTGGAAAAATGCATTGTTGCTTTTTTTTTTCAAATTCGAGCGTGGAAAAATGCATTGTTGCTTTTTTTTTTTCAAATTCGAGCGTGGAAAAATGCATTTTCGCTCTTTTTTTTCATATTCGAGCGTGGAAAAATGTATTTTTGTTTTTTTTTTTTCATATTCGAGAGTGGAAAAATGCATTTTCGCTCTTTTTTTTCATATTCGAGCGTGGAAAAATGCATTGTTGCTTTTTTTTTCCAAATTCGAGCGTGGAAAAATGCATTCTTTCTTCTTTTTTCAAAATTCAAGCGTGGAAAAATGCATTTTTATTTCTTTTTTTCAAATTCGGGCGTAGAAAAATGCATTGTTGCTTTTTTTTTTTCAAATTCGAGCGTGGAAAAATGCATTTTCGCTCTTTTTTTTCATATTCGAGCGTGGAAAAATGCATTTTCGCTCTTTTTTTTCATATTCGAGCGTGGAAAAATGCATTGTTGCTTTTTTTTTCCAAATTCGAGCGTGGAAAAATGCATTCTTTCTTCTTTTTTCAAAATTCAAGCGTGGAAAAATGCATTTTTATTTCTTTTTTTCAAATTCGGGCGTAGAAAAATGCATTGTTGCATTTTTTTCCAAATTCGAGCGTGGAAAAATGCATTTTTGCTTCTTTTTGTCCAAATTCGAGCGTAGAAAAATGCATTGTTGCATTTTTTTTCAAATTCGAGCGTGGAAAAATGCATTGTTGCTTTTTTTTTTTCAAATTCGAGCGTGGAAAAATGCATTGTTGCTTTTTTTTTCCAAATTCGAGCGTGGAAAAATGCATTCTTTCTTCTTTTTTCAAAATTCAAGCGTGGAAAAATGCATTTTTATTTCTTTTTTTCAAATTCGGGCGTAGAAAAATGCATTGTTGCATTTTTTTCCAAATTCGAGCGTGGAAAAATGCATTTTTGCTTTTTTTTTTCCAAATTCGAGCGTGGAAAAATGCATTCTTTCTTCTTTTTTCAAAATTCAAGCGTGGAAAAATGCATTTTTATTTCTTTTTTTCAAATTCGGGCGTAGAAAAATGCATTGTTGCATTTTTTTTCAAATTCGAGCGTGGAAAAATGCATTTTTGCTTTTTTTTTTCCAAATTCGAGCGTGGAAAAATGCATTCTTTCTTCTTTTTTCAAAATTCAAGCGTGGAAAAATGCATTTTTATTTCTTTTTTTCAAATTCGAGCGTAGAAAAATGCATTGTTGCATTTTTTTTCAAAATTCGAGCGTGGAAAAATGCATTGTTGCTTTTTTTTTTTCAAATTCGAGCGTGGAAAAATGCATTTTCGCTCTTTTTTTTCATATTCGAGCGTGGAAAAATGCATTTTCGCTCTTTTTTTTCATATTCGAGCGTGGAAAAATGCATTTTCGCTCTTTTTTTTCATATTCGAGCGTGGAAAAATGCATTCTTTCTTCTTTTTTCAAAATTCAAGCGTGGAAAAATGCATTTTTATTTCTTTTTTTCAAATTCGGGCGTAGAAAAATGCATTTTCGCTCTTTTTTTTCATATTCGAGCGTGGAAAAATGCATTTTTGCTTCTTTTTGTCCAAATTCGAGCGTAGAAAAATGCATTGTTGCATTTTTTTTCAAATTCGAGCGTGGAAAAATGCATTGTTGCTTTTTTTTTTTCAAATTCGAGCGTGGAAAAATGCATTGTTGCTTTTTTTTTCCAAATTCGAGCGTGGAAAAATGCATTTCTGTTTTTTTTCCAAATTCGAGCGTGGAAAAATGCATTTTTATTTCTTTTTTTCAAATTCGGGCGTAGAAAAATGCATTGTTGCATTTTTTTTCAAATTCGAGCGTGGAAAAATGCATTTTTGCTTTTTTTTTTCCAAATTCGAGCGTGGAAAAATGCATTCTTTCTTCTTTTTTCAAAATTCAAGCGTGGAAAAATGCATTTTTATTTCTTTTTTTCAAATTCGAGCGTAGAAAAATGCATTGTTGCATTTTTTTTCAAAATTCGAGCGTGGAAAAATGCATTGTTGCTTTTTTTTTTTCAAATTCGAGCGTGGAAAAATGCATTTTTATTTCTTTTTTTCAAATTCGAGCGTAGAAAAATGCATTGTTGCATTTTTTTTCAAAATTCGAGCGTGGAAAAATGCATTGTTGCTTTTTTTTTTTCAAATTCGAGCGTGGAAAAATGCATTTTCGCTCTTTTTTTTCATATTCGAGCGTGGAAAAATGCATTTCTGTTTTTTTTCCAAATTCGAGCGTGGAAAAATGCATTTTTATTTCTTTTTTTCAAATTCGGGCGTAGAAAAATGCATTGTTGCATTTTTTTTCAAATTCGAGCGTGGAAAAATGCATTGTTGCTTTTTTTTTTCCAAATTCGAGCGTGGAAAAATGCATTCTTTCTTCTTTTTTCAAAATTCAAGCGCGGAAAAATGCATTTTTATTTCTTTTTTTCAAATTCGAGCGTAGAAAAATGCATTGTTGCATTTTTTTTCAAAATTCAAGCGTGGAAAAATGCATTTTTATTTCTTTTTTTCAAATTCGAGCGTAGAAAAATGCATTGTTGCATTTTTTTTCAAAATTCAAGCGTGGAAAAATGCATTTTTATTTCTTTTTTTCAAATTCGAGCGTAGAAAAATGCATTGTTGCATTTTTTTTCAAATTCGAGCGTGGAAAAATGCATTTTTGCTTCTTTTTTTCAAAATTCGAGCGTAGAAAAATGCATTGTTGCATTTTTTTTCAAATTCGAGCGTGGAAAAATGCATTTTTGCTTCTTTTTGTCCAAATTCGAGCGTGGAAAAATGCATTGTTGTTTTTTTTTTCCAAATTCGAGCGTGGAAAAATGCATTTTTATTTCTTTTTTTCAAATTCGAGCGTAGAAAAATGCATTGTTGCATTTTTTTTCAAATTCGAGCGTGGAAAAATGCATTTTTGCTTCTTTTTTTCAAAATTCGAGCGTAGAAAAATGCATTGTTGCATTTTTTTTCAAATTCGAGCGTGGAAAAATGCATTTTTGCTTCTTTTTGTCCAAATTCGAGCGTGGAAAAATGCATTGTTGTTTTTTTTTTCCAAATTCGAGCGTGGAAAAATGCATTTTTATTTCTTTTTTTCAAATTCGAGCGTAGAAAAATGCATTGTTGCATTTTTTTTCAAATTCGAGCGTGGAAAAATGCATTTTTGCTTCTTTTTGTCCAAATTCGAGCGTGGAAAAATGCATTGTTGTTTTTTTTTTCCAAATTCGAGCGTGGAAAAATGCATTTTTATTTCTTTTTTTCAAATTCGAGCGTAGAAAAATGCATTGTTGCATTTTTTTTCAAATTCGAGCGTGGAAAAATGCATTCTTTCTTCTTTTTTCAAAATTCAAGCGTGGAAAAATGCATTTTTATTTCTTTTTTTCAAATTCGAGCGTAGAAAAATGCATTGTTGCATTTTTTTTCAAAATTCAAGCGTGGAAAAATGCATTTTTATTTCTTTTTTTCAAATTCGAGCGTAGAAAAATGCATTGTTGCATTTTTTTTCAAAATTCAAGCGTGGAAAAATGCATTTTTATTTCTTTTTGTCCAAATTCGAGCGTGGAAAAATGCATTGTTGTTTTTTTTTTCCAAATTCGAGCGTGGAAAAATGCATTTTTATTTCTTTTTTTCAAATTCGAGCGTAGAAAAATGCATTGTTGCATTTTTTTTCAAATTCGAGCGTGGAAAAATGCATTTTTATTTCTTTTTTTCAAAGTCGAGCGTAGAAAAATGCATTGTTGCATTTTTTTTCAAATTCGAGCGTGGAAAAATGCATTTTTATTTCTTTTTTTCAAATTCGAGCGTGGAAAAATGCATTGTTGCTTTTTTTTTTCCAAATTCGAGCGTGGAAAAATGCATTTTTATTTCTTTTTTTCAAAGTCGAGCGTAGAAAAATGCATTTTTATTTCTTTTTTTCAAATTCGAGCGTAGAAAAATGCATTGTTGCATTTTTTTTCAAATTCGAGCGTGGAAAAATGCATTTTTATTTCTTTTTTTCAAATTCGAGCGTAGAAAAATGCATTGTTGCATTTTTTTTCAAATTCGAGCGTGGAAAAATGCATTTTTATTTCTTTTTTTCAAATTCGAGCGTAGAAAAATGCATTGTTGCATTTTTTTTCAAAATTCAAGCGTGGAAAAATGCATTTTTATTTCTTTTTTTCAAATTCGAGCGTAGAAAAATGCATTGTTGCATTTTTTTTCAAATTCGAGCGTGGAAAAATGCATTTTTGCTTCTTTTTGTCCAAATTCGAGCGTAGAAAAATGCATTGTTGCATTTTTTTTCAAAATTCAAGCGTGGAAAAATGCATTTTTATTTCTTTTTTTCAAATTCGAGCGTAGAAAAATGCATTGTTGCATTTTTTTTCAAATTCGAGCGTGGAAAAATGCATTTTTGCTTCTTTTTGTCCAAATTCGAGCGTGGAAAAATGCATTGTTGTTTTTTTTTTCCAAATTCGAGCGTGGAAAAATGCATTGTTGCATTTTTTTTCAAATTCGAGCGTGGAAAAATGCATTTTTGCTTTTTTTTTTCCAAATTCGAGCGTGGAAAAATGCATTCTTTCTTCTTTTTTCAAAATTCAAGCGTGGAAAAATGCATTTTTATTTCTTTTTTTCAAATTCGAGCGTAGAAAAATGCATTGTTGCATTTTTTTTCAAAATTCAAGCGTGGAAAAATGCATTTTTATTTCTTTTTTTCAAATTCGAGCGTAGAAAAATGCATTGTTGCATTTTTTTTCAAATTCGAGCGTGGAAAAATGCATTTTTGCTTCTTTTTGTCCAAATTCGAGCGTGGAAAAATGCATTGTTGTTTTTTTTTTCCAAATTCGAGCGTGGAAAAATGCATTTTTGCTTTTTTTTTTCCAAATTCGAGCGTGGAAAAATGCATTGTTGCATTTTTTTCCAAATTCGAGCGTGGAAAAATGCATTTTTGCTTTTTTTTTTCCAAATTCGAGCGTAGAAAAATGCATTGTTGCATTTTTTTCCAAATTCGAGCGTGGAAAAATGCATTTTTGCTTCTTTTTGTCCAAATTCGAGCGTGGAAAAATGCATTGTTGTTTTTTTTTTCCAAATTCGAGCGTGGAAAAATGCATTTTTATTTCTTTTTTTCAAATTCGAGCGTAGAAAAATGCATTGTTGCATTTTTTTTCAAATTCGAGCGTGGAAAAATGCATTTTTGCTTCTTTTTGTCCAAATTCGAGCGTAGAAAAATGCATTGTTGCATTTTTTTTCAAATTCGAGCGTGGAAAAATGCATTTTTGCTTCTTTTTGTCCAAATTCGAGCGTGGAAAAATGCATTGTTGTTTTTTTTTTTCAAATTCGAGCGTGGAAAAATGCATTTTTATTTCTTTTTTTCAAATTCGGGCGTAGAAAAATGCATTGTTGCATTTTTTTTTCAAAATTCGAGCGTGGAAAAATGCATTGTTGCTTTTTTTTTTCCAAATTCGAGCGTGGAAAAATGCATTTTTATTTCTTTTTTTCAAATTCGAGCGTAGAAAAATGCATTTTTGCTTCTTTTTGTCCAAATTCGAGCGTGGAAAAATGCATTGTTGTTTTTTTTTTCCAAATTCGAGCGTGGAAAAATGCATTCTTTCTTCTTTTTTCAAAATTCAAGCGTGGAAAAATGCATTTTTATTTCTTTTTTTCAAATTCGAGCGTGGAAAAATGCATTGTTGCTTTTTTTTTTCAAAATTCGAGCGTGGAAAAATGCATTGTTGCTTTTTTTTTTCCAAATTCGAGCGTGGAAAAATGCATTCTTTCTTCTTTTTTCAAAATTCGAGCGTGGAAAAATGCATTTTTATTTCTTTTTTTCAAATTCGGGCGTAGAAAAATGCATTGTTGCATTTTTTTTTCAAAATTCGAGCGTGGAAAAATGCATTGTTGCTTTTTTTTTTCCAAATTCGAGCGTGGAAAAATGCATTTTTATTTCTTTTTTTCAAATTCGAGCGTAGAAAAATGCATTGTTGCATTTTTTTTCAAATTCGAGCGTGGAAAAATGCATTGTTGCATTTTTTTTCAAATTCGAGCGTGGAAAAATGCATTTTTGCTTCTTTTTTTCAAAATTCGAGCGTAGAAAAATGCATTGTTGCATTTTTTTTCAAATTCGAGCGTGGAAAAATGCATTTTTGCTTCTTTTTGTCCAAATTCGAGCGTGGAAAAATGCATTGTTGTTTTTTTTTTCCAAATTCGAGCGTGGAAAAATGCATTTTTATTTCTTTTTTTCAAATTCGAGCGTAGAAAAATGCATTGTTGCATTTTTTTTCAAATTCGAGCGTGGAAAAATGCATTTTTATTTCTTTTTTTCAAAGTCGAGCGTAGAAAAATGCATTGTTGCATTTTTTTTCAAATTCGAGCGTGGAAAAATGCATTTTTATTTCTTTTTTTCAAATTCGAGCGTGGAAAAATGCATTGTTGCTTTTTTTTTTCCAAATTCGAGCGTGGAAAAATGCATTTTTATTTCTTTTTTTCAAATTCGAGCGTGGAAAAATGCATTGTTGCTTTTTTTTTTCCAAATTCGAGCGTGGAAAAATGCATTTTTATTTCTTTTTTTCAAATTCGAGCGTAGAAAAATGCATTGTTGCATTTTTTTTCAAATTCGAGCGTGGAAAAATGCATTTTTATTTCTTTTTTTCAAATTCGAGCGTAGAAAAATGCATTGTTGCATTTTTTTTCAAATTCGAGCGTGGAAAAATGCATTTTTATTTCTTTTTTTCAAATTCGAGCGTAGAAAAATGCATTGTTGCATTTTTTTTCAAATTCGAGCGTGGAAAAATGCATTTTTGCTTCTTTTTGTCCAAATTCGAGCGTGGAAAAATGCATTGTTGTTTTTTTTTTCCAAATTCGAGCGTGGAAAAATGCATTGTTGCATTTTTTTTCAAATTCGAGCGTGGAAAAATGCATTTTTATTTCTTTTTTTCAAATTCGGGCGTAGAAAAATGCATTGTTGCATTTTTTTTCAAATTCGAGCGTGGAAAAATGCATTTTTATTTCTTTTTTTCAAATTCGAGCGTAGAAAAATGCATTGTTGCATTTTTTTTCAAATTCGAGCGTGGAAAAATGCATTTTTATTTCTTTTTTTCAAATTCGAGCGTAGAAAAATGCATTGTTGCATTTTTTTTTCAAATTCGAGCGTGGAAAAATGCATTTTTGCTTCTTTTTGTCCAAATTCGAGCGTGGAAAAATGCATTCTTTCTTCTTTTTTCAAAATTCAAGCGTGGAAAAATGCATTTTTATTTCTTTTTTTCAAATTCGGGCGTAGAAAAATGCATTGTTGCATTTTTTTCCAAATTCGAGCGTGGAAAAATGCATTTTTGCTTTTTTTTTTCCAAATTCGAGCGTGGAAAAATGCATTCTTTCTTCTTTTTTCAAAATTCAAGCGTGGAAAAATGCATTTTTATTTCTTTTTTTCAAATTCGAGCGTAGAAAAATGCATTGTTGCATTTTTTTTCAAAATTCAAGCGTGGAAAAATGCATTTTTATTTCTTTTTTTCAAATTCGAGCGTAGAAAAATGCATTGTTGCATTTTTTTTCAAATTCGAGCGTGGAAAAATGCATTTTTATTTCTTTTTTTCAAATTCGGGCGTAGAAAAATGCATTCTTTCTTCTTTTTTCAAAATTCAAGCGTGGAAAAATGCATTTTTATTTCTTTTTTTCAAATTCGAGCGTAGAAAAATGCATTGTTGCATTTTTTTTCAAATTCGAGCGTGGAAAAATGCATTTTTATTTCTTTTTTTCAAATTCGGGCGTAGAAAAATGCATTGTTGCTTTTTTTTTTCCAAATTCGAGCGTGGAAAAATGCATTCTTTCTTCTTTTTTCAAAATTCAAGCGCGGAAAAATGCATTTTTATTTCTTTTTTTCAAATTCGAGCGTAGAAAAATGCATTCTTTCTTCTTTTTTCAAAATTCAAGCGTGGAAAAATGCATTTTTATTTCTTTTTTTCAAATTCGAGCGTAGAAAAATGCATTGTTGCATTTTTTTTCAAATTCGAGCGTGGAAAAATGCATTTTTGCTTCTTTTTGTCCAAATTCGAGCGTGGAAAAATGCATTGTTGTTTTTTTTTTCCAAATTCGAGCGTGGAAAAATGCATTCTTTCTTCTTTTTTCAAAATTCAAGCGTGGAAAAATGCATTTTTATTTCTTTTTTTCAAATTCGGGCGTAGGAAAAATGCATTGTTGCATTTTTTTTCAAATTCGAGCGTGGAAAAATGCATTGTTGCTTTTTTTTTTTCCAAATTCGAGCGTGGAAAAATGCATTTTTGCTTTTTTTTTTTCCAAATTCGAGCGTGGAAAAATGCATTCTTTCTTCTTTTTTCAAAATTCAAGCGTGGAAAAATGCATTGTTGCATTTTTTTCCAAATTCGAGCGTGGAAAAATGCATTTTTGCTTTTTTTTTTCCAAATTCGAGCGTGGAAAAATGCATTCTTTCTTCTTTTTTCAAAATTCAAGCGTGGAAAAATGCATTGTTGCATTTTTTTCCAAATTCGAGCGTGGAAAAATGCATTTTTGCTTTTTTTTTTCCAAATTCGAGCGTGGAAAAATGCATTCTTTCTTCTTTTTTCAAAATTCAAGCGTGGAAAAATGCATTTTTATTTCTTTTTTTCAAATTCGAGCGTAGAAAAATGCATTGTTGCATTTTTTTTCAAATTCGAGCGTGGAAAAATGCATTTTTGCTTCTTTTTGTCCAAATTCGAGCGTGGAAAAATGCATTGTTGTTTTTTTTTTTTCAAATTCGAGCGTGGAAAAATGCATTGTTGCTTTTTTTTTTCCAAATTCGAGCGTGGAAAAATGCATTGTTGTTTTTTTTTTCCAAATTCGAGCGTGGAAAAATGCATTGTTGTTTTTTTTTTCCAAATTCGAGCGTGGAAAAATGCATTGTTGTTTTTTTTTTCCAAATTCGAGCGTGGGAAAAATGCATTTTTATTTCTTTTTTTTCAAATTCGAGCGTAGAAAAATGCATTGTTGCATTTTTTTTCAAATTCGAGCGTGGAAAAATGCATTTTTGCTTCTTTTTGTCCAAATTCGAGCGTGGAAAAATGCATTGTTGTTTTTTTTTTTTCCAAATTCGAGCGTGGGAAAAATGCATTTTTATTTCTTTTTTTCAAATTCGAGCGTAGAAAAATGCATTGTTGCATTTTTTTTCAAATTCGAGCGTGGAAAAATGCATTTTTGCTTCTTTTTGTCCAAATTCGAGCGTGGAAAAATGCATTGTTGTTTTTGTTTTTTTCAAATTCGAGCGTGGAAAAATGCATTGTTGCTTTTTTTTTTTTCCAAATTCGAGCGTGGAAAAATGCATTGTTGTTTTTTTTTTCCAAATTCGAGCGTGGAAAAATGCATTTTTATTTCTTTTTTTCAAATTCGGGCGTAGAAAAATGCATTGTTGCATTTTTTTTTTCAAATTCGAGCGTGGAAAAATGCATTGTTGCATTTTTTTTTCAAATTCGAGCGTGGAAAAAATGCATTTTTATTTCTTTTTTTCAAATTCGGGCGTAGAAAAATGCATTGTTGCATTTTTTTTCAAATTCGAGCGTGGAAAAATGCATTTTTATTTCTTTTTTTCAAATTCGAGCGTAGAAAAATGCATTGTTGCATTTTTTTTCAAATTCGAGCGTGGAAAAAATGCATTTTTTATTTCTTTTTTTCAAATTCGAGCGTAGAAAAAATGCATTGTTGCATTTTTTTTCAAATTCGAGCGTGGAAAAATGCATTTTTGCTTCTTTTTGTCCAAATTCGAGCGTGGAAAAATGCATTCTTTCTTCTTTTTTTCAAAATTCAAGCGTGGAAAAATGCATTTTTATTTCTTTTTTTCAAATTCGGGCGTAGAAAAATGCATTGTTGCATTTTTTTTTCCAAATTCGAGCGTGGAAAAATGCATTTTTTGCTTTTTTTTTTCCAAATTCGAGCGTGGAAAAATGCATTCTTTCTTCTTTTTTCAAAATTCAAGCGTGGAAAAATGCATTTTTATTTCTTTTTTTCAAATTCGAGCGTAGAAAAATGCATTGTTGCATTTTTTTTCAAAATTCAAGCGTGGAAAAATGCATTTTTATTTCTTTTTTTCAAATTCGAGCGTAGAAAAATGCATTGTTGCATTTTTTTTCAAATTCGAGCGTGGAAAAATGCATTTTTTATTTCTTTTTTTTCAAATTCGGGCGTAGAAAAATGCATTGTTGCTTTTTTTTTTTCCAAATTCGAGCGTGGAAAAATGCATTCTTTCTTCTTTTTTCAAAATTCAAGCGCGGAAAAATGCATTTTTATTTCTTTTTTTCAAATTCGAGCGTAGAAAAATGCATTGTTGCATTTTTTTTCAAATTCGAGCGTGGAAAAATGCATTCTTTCTTCTTTTTTCAAAATTCAAGCGTGGAAAAATGCATTGTTGCATTTTTTTTTCCAAATTCGAGCGTGGAGAAAAAATGCATTTTTGCTTTTTTTTTTTCCAAATTCGAGCGTGGAAAAATGCATTCTTTCTTCTTTTTTCAAAATTCAAGCGTGGAAAAATGCATTGTTGCATTTTTTTTCCAAATTCGAGCGTGGGAAAAATGCATTTTTGCTTTTTTTTTTTCCAAATTCGAGCGTGGGAAAAATGCATTCTTTCTTCTTTTTTCAAAATTCAAGCGTGGGAAAAATGCATTTTTATTTCTTTTTTTTCAAATTCGAGCGTAGAAAAATGCATTGTTGCATTTTTTTTTCAAATTCGAGCGTGGAAAAATGCATTTTTTGCTTCTTTTTGTCCAAATTCGAGCGTGGAAAAATGCATTGTTGTTTTTTTTTTTTTCAAATTCAAGCGTGGAAAAATGCATTTTTATTTCTTTTTTTCAAATTCGAGCGTAGAAAAATGCATTGTTGCATTTTTTTTCAAATTCAAGCGTGGAAAAATGCATTTTTATTTCTTTTTTTCAAATTCGAGCGTAGAAAAAATGCATTGTTGCATTTTTTTTTTCAAAATTCAAGCGTGGGAAAAAATGCATTTTTATTTCTTTTTTTCAAATTCGAGCGTAGAAAAAATGCATTGTTGCATTTTTTTTCAAATTCGAGCGTGGAAAAATGCATTTTTATTTCTTTTTTTCAAATTCGGGCGTAGAAAAATGCATTGTTGCTTTTTTTTTTTCCAAATTCGAGCGTGGAAAAATGCATTGTTGTTTTTTTTTTCCAAATTCGAGCGTGGAAAAATGCATTGTTGTTTTTTTTTTCCAAATTCGAGCGTGGAAAAA
>CAUJLB010000004.1:0-35814 GCA_963243735.1 Neocrepidodera transversa
CCCCACGTACTTTTCCCAAAACTGAGCTAACCCCACGTACTTTTCCCAAAACTGAGCTAACCCCACGTACTAGGCTCGCCAAAACTGAGCTAACCCCACGTACTTTTCCCAAAACTGAGCTAACCCCACGTACTTTTCCCAAAACTGAGCTAACCCCACGTACTAGGCTCGCCAAAACTGAGCTAACCCCACGTACTTTTCCCAAAACTGAGCTAACCCCACGTACTTTTCCCAAAACTGAGCTAACCCCACGTACTAGGCTCGCCAAAACTGAGCTAACCCCACGTACTTTTCCCAAAACTGAGCTAACCCCACGTACTTTTCCCAAAACTGAGCTAACCCCACGTACTAGGCTCGCCAAAACTGAGCTAACCCCACGTACTTTTCCCAAAACTGAGCTAACCCCACGTACTTTTCCCAAAACTGAGCTAACCCCACGTACTAGGCTCGCCAAAACTGAGCTAACCCCACGTACTTTTCCCAAAACTGAGCTAACCCCACGTACTTTTCCCAAAACTGAGCTAACCCCACGTACTAGGCTCGCCAAAACTGAGCTAACCCCACGTACTTTTCCCAAAACTGAGCTAACCCCACGTACTTTTCCCAAAACTGAGCTAACCCCACGTACTAGGCTCGCCAAAACTGAGCTAACCCCACGTACTTTTCCCAAAACTGAGCTAACCCCACGTACTTTTCCCAAAACTGAGCTAACCCCACGTACTAGGCTCGCCAAAACTGAGCTAACCCCACGTACTTTTCCCAAAACTGAGCTAACCCCACGTACTTTTCCCAAAACTGAGCTAACCCCACGTACTAGGCTCGCCAAAACTGAGCTAACCCCACGTACTTTTCCCAAAACTGAGCTAACCCCACGTACTTTTCCCAAAACTGAGCTAACCCCACGTACTAGGCTCGCCAAAACTGAGCTAACCCCACGTACTTTTCCCAAAACTGAGCTAACCCCACGTACTTTTCCCAAAACTGAGCTAACCCCACGTACTAGGCTCGCCAAAACTGAGCTAACCCCACGTACTTTTCCCAAAACTGAGCTAACCCCACGTACTTTTCCCAAAACTGAGCTAACCCCACGTACTAGGCTCGCCAAAACTGAGCTAACCCCACGTACTTTTCCCAAAACTGAGCTAACCCCACGTACTTTTCCCAAAACTGAGCTAACCCCACGTACTAGGCTCGCCAAAACTGAGCTAACCCCACGTACTTTTCCCAAAACTGAGCTAACCCCACGTACTTTTCCCAAAACTGAGCTAACCCCACGTACTAGGCTCGCCAAAACTGAGCTAACCCCACGTACTTTTCCCAAAACTGAGCTAACCCCACGTACTTTTCCCAAAACTGAGCTAACCCCACGTACTAGGCTCGCCAAAACTGAGCTAACCCCACGTACTTTTCCCAAAACTGAGCTAACCCCACGTACTTTTCCCAAAACTGAGCTAACCCCACGTACTTTTCCCAAAACTGAGCTAACCCCACGTACTAGGCTCGCCAAAACTGAGCTAACCCCACGTACTTTTCCCAAAACTGAGCTAACCCCACGTACTAGGCTCGCCAAAACTGAGCTAACCCCACGTACTTTTCCCAAAACTGAGCTAACCCCACGTACTAGGCTCGCCAAAACTGAGCTAACCCCACGTACTTTTCCCAAAACTGAGCTAACCCCACGTACTAGGCTCGCCAAAACTGAGCTAACCCCACGTACTTTTCCCAAAACTGAGCTAACCCCACGTACTAGGCTCGCCAAAACTGAGCTAACCCCACGTACTTTTCCCAAAACTGAGCTAACCCCACGTACTAGGCTCGCCAAAACTGAGCTAACCCCACGTACTTTTCCCAAAACTGAGCTAACCCCACGTACTAGGCTCGCCAAAACTGAGCTAACCCCACGTACTTTTCCCAAAACTGAGCTAACCCCACGTACTAGGCTCGCCAAAACTGAGCTAACCCCACGTACTTTTCCCAAAACTGAGCTAACCCCACGTACTTTTCCCAAAACTGAGCTAACCCCACGTACTTTTCCCAAAACTGAGCTAACCCCACGTACTTTTCCCAAAACTGAGCTAACCCCACGTACTTTTCCCAAAACTGAGCTAACCCCACGTACTTTTCCCAAAACTGAGCTAACCCCACGTACTTTTCCCAAAACTGAGCTAACCCCACGTACTTTTCCCAAAACTGAGCTAACCCCACGTACTTTTCCCAAAACTGAGCTAACCCCACGTACTAGGCTCGCCAAAACTGAGCTAACCCCACGTACTTTTCCCAAAACTGAGCTAACCCCACGTACTTTTCCCAAAACTGAGCTAACCCCGCGTACTTTTCCCAAAACGTTTTTACGTTTTTACGTTTTTACGTTTTTACGTTTTTACGTTTTTACGTTTTTACGTTTTTACGTTTTTACGTTTTTACGTTTTTACGTTTTTACGTTTTTACGTTTTTACGTTTTTACGTTTTTACGTTTTTACGTTTTTACGTTTTTACGTTTTTACGTTTTTACGTTTTTACGTTTTTACGTTTTTACGTTTTTACGTTTTTACGTTTTTACGTTTTTACGTTTTTACGTTTTTACGTTTTTACGTTTTTACGTTTTTACGTTTTTACGTTTTTACGTTTTTACGTTTTTACGTTTTTACGTTTTTACGTTTTTACGTTTTTACGTTTTTACGTTTTTACGTTTTTACGTTTTTACGTTTTTACGTTTTTACGTTTTTACGTTTTTACGTTTTTACGTTTTTACGTTTTTACGTTTTTACGTTTTTACGTTTTTACGTTTTTACGTTTTTACGTTTTTACGTTTTTACGTTTTTACGTTTTTACGTTTTTACGTTTTTACGTTTTTACGTTTTTACGTTTTTACGTTTTTACGTTTTTACGTTTTTACGTTTTTACGTTTTTACGTTTTTACGTTTTTACGTTTTTACGTTTTTACGTTTTTACGTTTTTACGTTTTACGTTTTTACGTTTTTACGTTTTTACGTTTTTACGTTTTTACGTTTTTACGTTTTTACGTTTTTACGTTTCTACGTTTCTACGTTTCTACGTTTCTACGTTTCTACGTTTCTACGTTTTTACGTTTCTAAGTTTCTACGTTTTTACGTTTCTAAGTTTTTACGTTTTTACGTTTTTACGTTTTTACGTTTTTACGTTTTTACGTTTTTACGTTTTTACGTTTTTACGTTTTTACGTTTTTACGTTTTTACGTTTTTACGTTTTTACGTTTTTACGTTTTTACGTTTTTACGTTTTTACGTTTTTACGTTTTTACGTTTTTACGTTTTTACGTTTTTACGTTTTTACGTTTTTACGTTTTTACGTTTTTACGTTTTTACGTTTTTACGTTTTTACGTTTTTACGTTTTTACGTTTTTACGTTTTTACGTTTTTACGTTTTTACGTTTTTACGTTTTTACGTTTTTACGTTTTTACGTTTTTACGTTTTTACGTTTTTACGTTTTTACGTTTTTACGTTTTTACGTTTTTACGTTTTTATGTTTTTATGTTTTTATGTTTTCATGTTTTTATGTTTTTATGTTTTTATGTTTTTATGTTTTTATGTTTTTGTTTTTATGTTTTTATGTTTTTATGTTTTTATGTTTCTATGTTTCTATGTTTCTATGTTACTATGTTACTATGTTACTATGTTTCTATGTTTCCATGTTTCCATGTTTCAATGTTTCAATGTTTCTATGTTTCTGTTTCTGTTTCCATGTTTCTAAGTTTCCATGTTTCCCTGTTTCAATGTTTCCATGTTTCTATGTTTCTAAGTTTCAATGTTTCAATTGTTTCCATGTTTCTATGTTTCTATGTTTCCATGTTTCAATGTTTCCATGTTTCTATTTCTCTGTTTCTACTAATAACGTATTTATGACATGGTGCGTCTTCCTCAGTTCTTAAACAATAGCTATTTGTGTATTAAGAGCGGAAAGTGATACTTTGCCGCTTGAGGCAGAGAGTTGTCCGCGCGACGCGTAGCGGAGCGCGGGCAATCTGCCGAAAGCGGCAAAGCACTTTCTGCTCGAATTGCACACAAGATTTTTTCTACGATCACATTATTTTTAGACAAATAATTTAAAAAAAAAACATGAAAAAATATATTGTTTTTCATATTTATCTCTAGATTTAGTCGGCAGATGATTCAGAGAAATATTTTTAGCAAAATCTGCTACATCTGGAGGTGTGCTTGAAAATTCACATTCACTCTCACTCTCCATTTTTCAAAAAGCTTTTTCATAAACTAAAAATGAAATAATGACGTTTCATTAATTTCATAGTCTACTATTTGCACAAAATAGTAAGTAGGCACTTAAATATGCAATCACTCTTGCATATAGGTGTACCTAGGTGTATCTAGGTGTACCTTCTGACTGTTGTATTTTTACTAGATAAATTTTATAAAATAAAGTTTAATTTCGTTCGAAATATCTTCAAATATTAATATTTAAACTAAAATATTCAGACTGCCCTACATTTTGTTTTAATATACCTATTATTTACTACCTTTCTTTAGTTTATTGTAAATGAAAACAGGCGAGCGGAAAAGTACGCGCTAGAGCGACAATAATGTCAAATTATTACAAATCACGGAAAACATCAACTTTGCGGTTAGATTTGAGTGTGCAAAAGCCTACTTTGGGTAGTGATCGTGGGAAAATTGAATTTACGAGTGAGTTTATGTTTTGGTTTTCTTCTTTTATGTTTATTTTGATAGTAGACAGAAAATAATTTACTACTTGTATGCAACCAATAATACACATTGATGTATTACGGTTGCATATCTGTGGTTGCTTTTCACCGTTTAGTTGTTCAAATTTGTTGTTGTTCAACCTGTTATATAAACTGCGTTCCAACTGAAATATGGTTACTTCCAAAAAGGTCTTAATAGAGTATAAGAGTGAGTACAAATAAAAACAAATTATTTTTGTATATATTTTTAATTTCTATTTAAAGAATACATTGTGTCATCTAAAGTTCAATATTATTGAATATTTGGGAAACCATTTTAATCCAGAAGGATATTTATACAGGTTTTTATACAACAAAAAAATAATAGAATTTTACAATACCTAAGCGAATACTTTACTTCCCAGAAGCAAAAGTTTTTATAGCATCTATATAAATATTAATAAAAAACAAATCACATCTGGATCAAAAGTGTTTATAATAGTTTTTTTTAAATTATTTTTTAATATATATATAGTACATCTGCGAAAGGCTTAATAATTATAATTACAACTAACAATCGCAGCACTTCATTATTTCTATGTTTAGAATTATTAATCAGTTTTTATTTCAAAATGGATTTCTAAAGATATATATTGACAATAATTTTTAATCAATCGGACAAATATCGAGTACTAAATATCTCACCTTTATTTTCTTTAAAAAAAAATCGAGCAATGGAATGTTAATATCTTTATGAATGATGCAACGATTTTATGTACAAAGTGTGTAAAAAAACCATGTCAACATCTGAAAAATGGATTATTAATAAAATTAAACATAAACACACAAAATCTTAACAGGGCGGCGACTAGTTTCGACTTATAGCCATCTTCAGGCCAAATGTAGTAACGATCAGAGAACAACAATGAAAATATTATAAAACGCATGAATAAGGGACAAGGCGAGGAGTTACATAAAATTTAAAGTAAATAACAGGTAAAAAATTAGGGGATGGTGATGTAAAGAATAATTTGAATTGGATAGCGAGTAGGAGAATCTCTTAAAGAAAAGATTCACATCACATAAATTTTATTTTAAGGTGCGCGCGCGGGGTTGACTTTAATGATCCAGGATTATTTCGTGATCAGGATCAGGAGATCGATAAAATGATAAATAATTCTTAATAAAAATATTTCAGTTTTATTTGGATATTCACGTCGATTTAGAAACTATCCAGCTAAAATCTACTTCTGTAACCTCCAAACCCGGAGTTACATGTGTATGGGTTGTCGATCTCAACCGTTAAGCCTTCGGTGTCACTCTGTAGTGGAGATGGGAGTGGGTCAAATATGATCGAATAAAACTGGGCGCCAAGCCGTTATACCTTCTTCTGAATTCCAATTCAAATTTACCTTTCAAACGGCTAAACTAGGTAAATCAAAGACAATACATTCCAATACACACGAAGATTTATTTGAAAGTAATGGGTTTTCGGTGAATAACACAGTAAAAAAAAATAATAATGGTAGCACACAAATTCAAAGTATAATTAAATATTTAAATGAAACACACACTAGCACAAAAAAAATGGGTTAAAATCCTGAGTTATAACAAACCAGAATACCAAATAACTCAAAAGTGGAGGAGTAGGTTGACCACGATGTAATACTAGGGTCGCTATTCCAATAAATCCGACTTCAAAAGCCGCTGTGCAATATGGCCATCACACCAAAAAAAATGCACCATGCATTTATCCAAATAACTCCAAAACCAGGATGCCAATTTCTTACACAGGAGCGGAAAATCGAGGGGAAATCCTTCCGACGAAGATGATATCACAAATCACAAAATATACCCCGATTTCTCCAGGAATGCTCTTTTAAGTTTTTCCAACCACTTAACTCTTGCAAAATACCATCAAAAGTCTTTCACGCCCTTCTTCTACAAAATCACCTTTTTTCCCATCCAACAGATTACGACCAATCACAGAGTGACCCAATTCGGCTAATCAAAACACAAGATAAACCGCGCGTCACGTCCGGTATCAGGACGAATCAAGAACTCTACCACGTTCGAAAATGTCACCCGAGAGGAGCATGTCCTCCCTATCAAATAGTAACGACCAACAGGACAACCGCCACGGGATACGCCGTAATACATGTCCACTCGACAACACGGTTCTCTAGACAACCGATAATCAAACCACGAACGAATAACGAGCGACAAGTATTTACCCTAGGTTCACATGAGAACAAACCGAACGCACCCGTGACGTACTAACGACAGATGACAAGCCAAATGTCCGATTGAAATTAACCTCTAAGAAATGTCACTTCAAGAATAAACAAATGCCCGATACGGAAATTAATTATTATTATCTACGCCACGCAAAGCCGCATTAATATAAACCAGCCTAGAAATTACCAGAGAATAGTCGTGACTGGATGACAAGTCAACAACACGATCTAAGGAGCAAAATAGGGAATAACATCCAAGTATAAACATAGGTTAACATTAGCCAATGATTCACTGAGGAAACGGAGAAATCTAAGAGAATGGGACTCTTAATTTAAGGTAGGAATATATATACCTAGATATCTAAGGGTCTTAAAGAATGAGAATTTAGTCTCCTAATAACAGAAAAATTGTGTTATTTTTAGGAAGTCATTCGATAAGCACATAAGTTGAAATATACGTATCTCTGAGGAATAAAAACGTCGTACAGTGCTGAAAGGAAATGAAAACCACAAATATTTATCCCCAATTGCATACAAGGTAGCGTAGAAAACAAAATTCACCTATACAAGGGTTAACAAAAAGGTATTTGTCTTATCACAAAAACTGGACAGTTACACTTCCATCTGATAAAAAAAGCAATCTAAACCAAGTTTAAGAATTGGAGAATATTTATGACTTTTAAATTGTATTTTGTAAAAAAAAAAACAGTTGAAAAATTATGACAGGGTATTTCAGAACGGTCGACATGGTCTATTTAGCTCACCTAATAAATATCATATATAATTTATATATTTTTTTATTTATATTCTAAAGGCTTCTTAGGCGAACATCCAGTGGCGTTCCAACTGGAATCAGTACGATATCTGCATTATTACAATTTTTTTTATTTTTCTGCAAATACTTACAAACTAACTAAAACCTAAGTTTTTATCAAACTATTTTTTTGTTTTATTTTTCTTTAAATATATATATATATATAATCAGTTATATATTTTAAAAAATCGGCGGCTTTGGCCTTAAACGCTAAAAATGCAGAATTACTGCTCTTTTTTTTAATAAATTGTTTCTTGGTTATTTAAATCCAAGAAATAGGAAGAAGCAAGATATTTTGTAGATAATCTATATAGTAACTATTATATTTAATGCGTTTTTTATACAAATCACTAGGTATATTTGAATATATTGCAAATATGTTAAACGAAAATTTTGGATTTATAAAAAAATTTATATATGGAAAACACGAGTCCCGTTCGAAGAATGTATAAGGTTAAATTTTAATTTTCGCTTGTAAACCACATTTTGACAATTATTTGTGTAAGTAATTTTTTATTTTTAAAATTACTTTTGAGAGATCTAAAGGAATTTTATGTGGACTGATAAACGTACACGTCCAATTCGATATAAAACCGGACGGAAAAGTCCCAAGTATGGAAAAATCATTTTTGAATGACAAAAAATTAAATTTTTTAGGTCAAAATGTGCGTTCTAGGCAAAAAAAAACGATATAATTATTAATACTTTTTTCACTCTCATATAAAAAAAAGTTCAAATCTACTTCTAAATTCTATAAAAATTTTGAGTGCCAAATATGATAACGCGACTAGTTATTATATATATATAAATATAACGTTAAAATCTATCTACAAGTTTATACAAAAATTTTGAAAAGTGAACTCTTAACATCATTTTGAAAGGTATTTTTCTTTTTTTTTGTTTTAAGTTTAATTAAAAATAAAATCGCATTTTGAACTTTCTTTTTAATTTTAGCTCCCACTAATAAAATATGTTTCACGATTTGTAAAACTTCACAAAAATAATTTTGTAGGTATTAAAAAGAAAGTTCAACATTCGGTAGAATATATTAAAAACAAATATTTGGTATGTAAAAATTGGGTTTTAGATAAAAAAGTTGAAAAATATCATTAAATATACTACTTGAAAAAAAAACAAGAGGAAAATTTCAATTTCTGGGTATTAAAACTTGTTAGTAAATAATAAAGAAAAGGATATGCACACTTGTGAACTTGAAAATGAATATCAGAGTTGTGAGAATAAAAATAAATCTTTCCCTTGGCAACATTTTATTGAATTACTTATGTTGTTGAAATTTATAATATTGTTTAAACTTTTTATTCTAAAACCGTTATAGAAATATCTAAACTAATTAAACATTTTTTGAGCAACAATAAAAAAAAACTTAATAAGGTAGATACACACTAATAATGAAAAATGTCATTAGTGTTCAGGTGCGGAGCACCAAATAATTGACATATTGCTGATTTGTTATACACTCTGTATATGTACGGATACTATTTAAAAATCAATGTTTAACAAATCATAATAAGCCACTAGAGTATACGAGAATCATAGAAATACTTGTATTAATTAAAAAAACATAATAATAAAAAGAAAAATTCGATTTTGTTTTCAAAATCCCAGTTTTGTAAGAAAAGAGAACCTAATTTTGAGAAAATTCACAACACAATAGTCTTATAGCACCTGGAAAAATTCAGATGGTACATTAGAAACTATTTAATAATAAGTTGATTCTTACTACATTTTAGACTTGTAAAAAAAATCTTATGATACGACTCTGTCTTTCTGTCCGTCCGCGCTATAACCAATAGATAGGGACAAAAGGACAACGGCAATGGACTCAGCATATCTTGAATATGTACCCAAGCGAACTTTCAAGTTTCTACGATTTCCGGCTTCAAAACTGGAAAATTGAAAAAATAAAAATAACTAACCAATTGCATCTTAGCAATATCCTAATAAGTCGCCATTTTATTTGAAATGTAATTAACTATTAAAAATGGTTTGTGTGAAATACATGGTATTTTTTGTTAGCAGTCGAAAATTATGCAACTGTAAAATGTTAAACAGCTGAACGAATCTGCAAAAATTCCATTTATAGTAAACTGTTGGTTTTAAAAACACACCCTGTATGTCTGTTAGCAATCATACATTTCTAATAAAAATTTTTAAATAGCAATTTTGTGAAAATGCAAATATTTCTATTTTCTCGCACAATATGTTTTTTTGTTGCTAAATGCAAACCAAATCTGGAATAATTTCTGATATACAATTAAAAAAAATGGGAAAAAATCTGGTTTACGGCAACTCTTCAGATTTTGAGAATTTTCGTGTTCCTTGAAATCAAATTAGTCTATAAAAATAAAAAATTGTCAAAATCTGAAAAGTTGCCGTAAACTAGACTTTTAACAAAAAATGTATACGGAGTATTTTAGTTATTTTTTTTATTTCAGTCTTATATACATTCACTAGATGCACTAACCGAAAAACAAAGCCGAACCGAAACTTCGTTAAAATTAACCTCACTTTGCGACAGCAATTTGCCCGTTTTGGATTTTTGTTTTTGTTTTTTTGTTCTATGAAGATAAAAAAATATCGTTTAAAGTGTCACAAAGTGAGGAATCGTTTTGATATAAATATGAAGATATATTTTTTTCATAACAAGGATATATAGTCTAGTAAAATCTAAACGTTCTAACATCAGAATATGTTATGGTATAGGGTCGGTTTTATTATTAAAATTATTTATAATTTACTGTATGATTTTTAACTTAATTTTTTTTTTTTTTTAATTTCAGTTATCATGTGTCAGCGTCATTTATTAAAAAAAAAAATAATGAAAATAATAAATTACTGGCCAAAAACTAGTAAAAAGGTTTTGGCTGTGTTAAAAAAGTAGTAACATCATTTTTAGTCGAATAAAATTTTTAACGTTGATAAATGACAACTGATTTGTACAAATAAATTTGTACTGTATTTAAAAATTACGAATTAATTATAACCGTATCAAATATAAATTCTATTTTTGCTTCGTTTGCACACAAAATAGTTGTTTGTAAAAAAAATACATAACTTCTCGTTAAAACATAATTTTACAATTCATTTATGTCAAAAAAGTAGAATTAAATATCACAATCAAATGTTTTTGACGTTTTCATGTATTTTGTAAGTTACTAAACCCTTTAAAGAAACAAAATTATTGGTGACTGTAGAAAAAATATTGTACGCGGCACACTAGGATTATGATTTTACAAGCTTGGAACGTAAATATTGATGAGTTATAGAAAATAATCATAGATTTTCGTTGTTGCCAAACATATTTTGTGTTAAACAAAGCTTTTATAGAATTTTTAGATTCCTGTTAATTTATTGTTTTTTAATCAACTTTTTTTTTTTTAATTAACGAACGAATTCACTAGACTAATAAAAGATGGAACAACACGTTATAGCTAAAGAATATCATACAATCTAATCACAATCTGTTCATTTTTTTGATCGCTAAATTATAACAATCTATTTATTTATTTTTTTTTTAATTACGGACATATCCTTATCTAACACATCCATAAGAAGCACTTATTAATCATGAGATTATATAATCAAACAAGTCTATAAAAATGTACGTACTGCCCTCTACTAGAATCCTATTTGTAACTAGGTCGCGTCCCTATTTTTTTTTATGTCTAAAATTTGTCTCGTATAGAAAAAAATTACATTTTTTTTTGGCGATAAGTCAGAAGGAAATTTCAATATTTTTCTTTTCAATTTTGAAAAAACCCACTTAAAAGTAACCAATAACGTTTTGTCAAAGCAAACAGATGTGTCTGAAAAATTTGCTGTTTATCTTAAAATACATTCCAGATTAAAAGATATGAAAATCTAAAAATTTATATGAGAACTGAAGTGGATAGATTTTTAAAAAGTAAAAAAAAACGTGTATAAAGTATAAGACTTAACTTAAGATAGAAAAAGATGTTAAAAATTTCAGTAGGAGTAGGTACCTTCTAATATATTCATTAAGAGAATGATCTCGAAGAATACACAATGCCAAATCAGCAAAAATTTCTATCAACAGCTTCAATTGTAAGTTGTCAAAATAATAAAATAGTATTAAAAAAATGAAGAGTAAAAACGGTTTTGTAAATCCAATAAAACGTAAAAATAATAATTAAATTTAGACATTTGACACTATTGACATTTATTCCCCAACTTTATCTTATCGAAATGTGGGAAAGTACTTTAAATAAGATAAAAAAAAAATGTTGAAATTTCCTTTTAAAGAACAATCACACCATTTCTATTAAAATCTTCCCACAAGGGGAGCATCATCGTCATCAATCAAAATTTCATCCTCTTGTCGAGCGACGTAAAACGGCTACGCTCTGTATATGTAGGAGGCAGTATTCGGTGGTGTTGGCGACGGCGACGAGGAGGGTGGCGAGGGGGAGCTAGACGAACCGCTGCTTGTCGGCAGTGCGCTATGGCCGGACCTCTGTTGTTGGGGTGGCCGGGGGACACGGCCCAAACTACGCCCCTCCTCGCTGTTTTCTCAGAGGTACACTTTTTTGACGCTGCGCGTCGTTGCAAATCCATCGCCGCGGCGATAGTTGTCGCCCTGTAACAACTGAATAAAACGATGATTTTTTTAGGGATTCATAAAAAAGTTGAGCGGTTGAAACATGCCTATACAACAAAAAAAAATGCGTGTCGGATAAATCAAATTAAAACATGCAATTTCCAATTTGGAAAAAGTAACTTTTTGGTTGTTATAGCAAAACTTTGTCTCATTTTATTCTATAAGAATAGATCAATGGTTAGAATATGTTTTTAAACTTATTGAAGAATTTTTTTTTAACATGCTTCGCGTCGTGCGATTTTTTTTAAATTTTTTTTTCGATTACATTAGTTTCCAGAGTCCATGCATTTTAGAATTAGAAACGAAGAGGTATATACACAGGTAGGTTATGTAAATAAAAAAATTACCTTAACTTAAGGGTAGTTGTAACCCCAAGTCTGATAAAAATAAAAAAAAACTGAACTTAAAACTCTTGTGTACCAATTTAAGAAAAAAAAGTCAACAATAAATCTGTCTTTAATTGGAATTATATAGATACAGGACGTTTCTTTTATCATGTGCTAATATTGCTAAACAATAAGAGATACGAAGATAATTAAATAGGCAAAAGTTAACTATTTTGAAGAAAAAAATCTTCAAAAAGAATCGCAAAAAAAGTGGGAGAGTGGGCCAAGGCAGATAGCCCAGAAAAGCATATCCTCTTTTTCTATAAAAGTGTACCAATAAATATTTGATAAGATATTTCTTGTCTTGACGGTCACCATCAATTTTTTTTTAAATACGGACCGATCTTTTTTATTACAAATATTTATAAATTTAAATATCAAATATCGCATTTTTAGTTTTCCCTGTATAAATCAAAAAGGGCGATAATCCCTCTAGATTATTTTTGGCCAATATAATAGTTAACTCGAATTTTTTTTTACGAAAAGAAATAATCTAGACGTTGAAATCTTTAAAGAATCTATACTATAAAGATGAATTTTAAAATTGTCTGAATACGAATAGGTACGTGATAGAAAACGTGGTGACGAGGGCTGACACGAAATACGGTTATTACCTAACTAAATGAGCAAGACACAGAATGTTGAAGAATATCATCACCACTAATCAAAATTATACTTGATAAACCGAGTTTATCATCAAATCAACTTCTAATGATCCTAAAATACTTTGTGAAACAAACGACGAGTGTTTAACACGTTCAGCGCCCATGACGCAACATATGCGTCTTTGGACTTCCCTCCTGGGACGCATATGTCTCGTCAATGCGCTTATAATGAAATGCTAGTCGGTGGGTGTACTGTAGTAATGATTTAGATGAATAGCGGGTCGTGTTTGTAAGTGTTTTAACTAGTCTGTATGGGTGTGGGTCGGGAGACACGTGCAATATAACCTCAAAATGTAGTATAGACTAAAAATGAACGGTAACGACGTTCCAGGCCCTTCTAAACCCATAGTACGTCATGTACATGGTAAAACTGCCTTAACACAAGAACAATTATTAAATTATTTGGAAAATTCAGATAGTAATGATGATTTTCTTTGCGGTAATGATTTTGAAAGTGACTTTAGTGACCATTTTGTTTTCTTTTTTATACACATACAATGTTTTAATTTTTGTTTTTGATTGTTTACCACTTTTTCTATTATTTCTTTGTCGGTGTTACATACATAAGTCTTGTACTTTTTTACCTTCTAATATTCGGGACGCTAATGCTGCGTCAATGGGTACTGGATGATAAAAAATACTGGACGCAACATATGCGTCTATTTTTTTTTGCAAAAAACACCTAAAAAAACGTTAAGACACAAATAATTAATCGAAATATATTATAAACCATGTAACATACACTTTTTAAAGGAAAATGTATGTTGGGTACCGGGAGGTACCTGGTTCAATATTAATGGACATCGAACGTGTTAAAAAGTGTAGTTTTGATTAGTGGTGAGAAGATATTCTTTAATATTGTTCCAAATTCCCAATACAAGACAATGAATAACAATATTTTTATGACTAATGAAAATTTTGAAGCAGACACAACAAGCAAGGATTTTTAGTAGAATTGGTTGTTGATACATCGACGACATATTTGTTAAATCTCTATCATACCAGAAAAAATTTAAGGACAGCAAACGTTGCGAGATTCTTTTAGAAAAGCCTTAGCGACGAAAATTAATTATACAAAATATGATCACAAAACACGGTGATAAAATTCTGAGTTCAAATCAAAATTTTTTTTTGTTATGGAAACAAAACAACTAAAAATTTACTTAAAACACCATTTACAATTAATCCTCATTTACCTGATGAGAGCGCAACGTTCCGAAATTATCCCTGCCTCTATAATTATCGCGGCCGTTATAGCCGCCGTCAGTCTGGAATTGGAAGAGCGTTTCCGCGTTATTCTGATGCGGCCCTTTCCGGAGCGTATTTTTCGGCGAGTGCAACTTCGGAGGGGGTTGCGGCACGAGCACGGGCTCTGCGTACGTCACCTCTTCTTGAGGAAGTAATTTCGGCTCGGCAGCTATTCTGCTGCGAACAAACAGTGTGTATAGCTAAATTAAAACGCTAAAAACAAAAAAAAAACGGGTCTTTACCTGTTCATGTTTTGGCGCTGTTCGAAATATTCGTACTCTGTGTCCGGATATGGTAAATTATCGTCTTCGTCCTTGTGACATTTTCTACCGCAAAGATATCCAGCGAAAAATCCTACAACTAAAGCAGACACTGAGCCTGCCACCACAGCCATGATGAGCGTTTCAACGGAATATTGGTTAGGAAGAGCATCAGCGGCGGTCACAGCTGGACCTTCAAAATCAAAATTATTTAAATAACTCAAAATTATGATAAAAAAGCACTTACCACTACTTTCAAATGGTTTATCTTGAATAATATTAATAACTTGTCCATCCGGTTTGTCGTTAATGGGCATATGATCGGAATTATATTTAGGAAGGCTCGAACTGAGTCCTCCCACGCTACCGGCGTCTTTTCCCAACTTAAGTGGCGGACAAGCTTGATGCTCGCCAGTGGATACGCTTTGGAAAAAGTAACTCTCTTCGCCCCATCTGCCCGTACCTTTCGATCTGCATTTTCCTTGGACTTTGTCCCACGCGCAATAGGGATCTTGTAACGCTACGCACTCGCTAAAAAATAATGGAAAAATTTAAAACAATCATGGAAAAATAAGAATCCAGAGAAGCTTTAAAATCGAAATATAACAAAACAAGAAAATCAAACGTCCAAAAAGCGATAAAAACGCTGCCGTGTTCGTAGTTTTCATCGCAGTGTCTGCGCATGCGTGACGTCATAGGTTCCTTCTGCGCATGCGTGTGCCAGAACCCGTGTTGTATATCTACGATAATAAATAAAGTAACAGTAGAAAAAACTTAACAAAGGCAACAAGCATTAGAAGAAAGCAAATTAAATAAAGTAAGAGAGATAATAAATGAGAAAAATGGGAGTATAATAAGATTTTTACTTACCTACAACTTGATATTTTATTGCTATCGCACCGATGTACCCTCAACGATTGTACTTCGGTATCCGAGACGACTATAAGGCGAGATTCGTCTTTTCCTTTGGCCCCTTTCATTATTTTTATACCGCGTACAGGGGCGTGACTAGGAAATATTTGAATTTCTTCTACGACTACTGGTCTAACTCCATGTCTCGAGTCGGCTGATAGTCCGTTAATGGCTTTAATTATTTTACCGTTGTCTAAAAAGAGAAGGAAAATTAGCATATTTATTCCAATTCCGAATAGTCCAGAATTCAAGAATTTTGATCAAAAACTTCAAGAATTTGAACAATTTAAAGAATGTTAATCAAAAAATAAATTCAATAATTTGATCAAAAACTTCCAACAATTTCAAGAATCTTAATCAAGAATTCAAAAGTTTTGATCAAAAAATTCAAGAATTTCGATCAAACACTTCAAAAATTTGAATAATTTCAAGAATCTTGATCAAGAATTCAAGAGTTTTGATCAAAAAATTCAAGAATTTGATCCAGGATTTAAGAATTTTTGACAAAATCTTCAAGAATTTGATCAAAAACTTTAAAAATTTGAACAATTTCAAAAATTTTGATCAAAAACTTCAAAAACTTGATCCAGGATTTAAGAATTTTGGTCAAAATCTTCAAGAATTAATGATGCTTCACATACCTGTTCCTATAAAAAGAACATCATAGGTTTTTCCACCTGGTACTTTGACTTGTGGATCCACAGCAATCTGGGTAAACCGGTAACTACAAAAAAAAAATAACCAATTAGAACCAAAAATAATGATTTTAATAGACCATCTACTTACTGAAAACTAGTTCTTATAACAATTGGCTGTCCAAAAAAACTAGGTACGCTCTCATCCATTAACGAATGCGTTTTTATAAAATTCAACGTTAAATCCGGCAAAGTCCTACTGTCGTTGTGACACTGACCCGGTCTTGGATCCGGCACTTTTTGGCTTAAAACTGGAAGCCAATTGGAATTGATAGCGGCTTGTTCTTTGAAGTTTCCTTCGAATGTGTCGGTGATGTCTTGAAGACTGAAAGCGCATACAGCGCTACCGGAAATACTGTTCGGCGGTGTGGTAAACGTACCGTAAATTAATTGAGCTTGCACTTCACCATATTTACCGTCTATTAGTTCTGTAGCTGATTCTAGAAGAAAAAAATAAAGGTGGATTCAATTTAATTATTATTAATTTAAGCTTACGAATATGGAAATGGTAAGGAACAATTCTTTTATCGCCCTGTGTTGATATGCTTCTTTCGTCAAACAATAATAAAAAACCTTTGGCGAATCTGTTTAAAAAAAATAGGGATAACGTTGTAAGCATGCGATAAAGAATGGGTAAGAGTCTAGTTTACGGCAATCTTCAGATTTTGACAATTTTTTTTTTCAATAGACTAAATTTTGTCCAAGGAAGAACAATATTGAATTTGAGCAGGACCGGACCTACCCTTCCGATACCCACACCATAGAAACTAAAGTGACTTGCATGGATACCTTTTTTCCAATTCAAATTTTTATAACTTTTGACTTCAAATCACGTATAATTTGGTACCCGCCCCACAATGATCCATAAAAATCAAGTTCTCAAGGGATAATTTTTTTTACATTGAAAATTAAAAAAATAAATTACGTCAGATTATGTATAATAGTGTTCTATGCAGCATAAAAAGTGTTCGCTCGATGGGCCGAAGTCACGAGCGTCTCAGAATTACGTTCTTTTTTTATGTACTAATATTTTTGTAGAACAATTTCCAAATTTTTTATTAAGATATTTAAAGTCGCGTTTTGCCGAAGAAAAATGTTCGTTTTTCTTAAAAGTTGTGAGTGTGGTGAACACGGAAAGAATTTAAATTTTCCGAATTTATTTTCACTGCTAGTTGCGAGACTTTACCGCGCGACAGATTTATCGTTCCGGCTAGATTAATATTCTATTAAGTAAGAACTTTTGTCCTATACGTGATCATTTTAAAAATTACCACTTTGCAAACGATCCTTTTCGTATACAAAAATTATCAAAAATCATTTCATTATTTATTTTGCTCCATTATTTAGTAAATTATGAACGCACTGTATATATATAATTATTTATTTAGGAAAAAATATAATACTTACGTATCTCATTGAAGGAAAATGGAAATTCTCCAGTGACGGAACAATTCAGTCTTGATTTGAGAAAAGAAGTCCAGCGATTTCGAAAACGATGCGGTCCGCCTCTGTCATTTTTACAAACTCTGGCAACACGTGAATAAACAGCCTGTAAACGTACAAATTATATTAAAAAAATGATTATATTTTTTGTATATCTTGTAGTGAATATTAATTTGTACATTATTTTTTTTAATCCAACCATTTTTGATTTCATTTATTCTGTAAATAGAAAAATGGGACTAAACGACGAATTTAATTTTCGAAATGTATATTTATTCAAATCGAGCATTCGCTGTCGTTTTAAGTTACAAATGGGGACGTAAATCTTGTGAGTCAGAACCGAAAATAAATTTTAAATGCCTTCATTTGTAAATTTCCAAGAAATCTAATATTAGGGCCACTGTGAGATTTCTGATTAGAAAATTTCTTTGTTTTGGGCTTTATTTTCTAATGATTTTAATAGCACATATTAGAATATGGAAAAATCTAGTTTACGACAATTTCTCAGATTTTGACAATTTTTTTATACACTAATTTGGGGCCAAGGAACACGAAAATGTTGATGGAAATCGATAAAATCTTCTTGAACTAATACCAAAATAAAGTATAATTTATTAAAACTCTTTAAAGAACATATTTTTTAGACGTCATTTTATTTTTTACGTCAATACAGAAACCACAGAATATACACTATTTCAGTGCGGAAACTAAAATATAGTGGAAACACGAACGGGTGACCTTGAACTTAATTATCGTTAAGTTGACACCTAAATGTATAAAATGGTGACTTTAATGGAATTGAAACACCCATAATCCTTACGTCAATACAGAAACCACAGAATATACACTATTACAGTGCGGAAACTAAAATATAATGGAAACCAGAATGAAATGTACTAGATTGTACTAAAATTTACGGTGTTGTGTTTCATAGTACTAAACAATTATTTTTGAACATTATTTTAATTTTTTTATTATAAAATATTAACAAAACAAAAAATACAAAATAAAAAAAAAAACATTATTTCGACTTCATATTTGTTAAAATTTTAGTTTAGCGTAGTTGTTTCATTTCGATGTATTTTTGTATAACCTAACATTCAAGAAATGAAAATTGATTAAAAAAAAATGAATTATTTTTTTTACTTTTTTTCGGGGTTTCCCATGAAAAATGCACTATTGGCTGACATTTTCTACCATGAAAAATGCTCTATTGGCAGGCATTTTTTTCCAAAAAAATGCACTTTTCAGGTGTTGTGTACCTAATTTTAAAAATATAGATGCATCATAATCAATTGCCAAGTTGATCAATTCGGATTACTGGAAATCTAATAAAAAAATGGTTTATATTTTTTAATAAAAAAATTAAAATACTGTGCAAATATAATTGTTTGATTTCATCAGTGCAAAAAATTGGTATATTCTATGCGTACATTTTATTCCCGTTTTCACTATATTTTAGTTTCCGCACTGTAATAGTGTATATTCTGTGGTTTTTTATTTTGGTATAAGTTCAAGAAGATTTTGTCGATTTCCATGTAACTTATTAGGTCAAGATTTGTGTGTGAAAAAAAAATCGTAAAACACGGGTATTAATAAGAAAATATGGTCTGATGATGATTTCAAAAATTCATAATTTTTTTTTGGTAAGATACCGCCAATTTTTTTTAACATTTTCTTGATCCTTGACCTTAAATTAATCTATTAAATTTTTTTATCAAAGTCTGAAAAGTTGCCGTAAACTGGACTAGTTTTTATCTAAACGATATAATTTTAAATTTCATATAAATATTCCGAATATCTCATTTTCACTTTCCCTAAACGAACGTTACAAATGAAGGCATTTAAATTTTATTTTTCGTTCGTTTTACCCTCGCGAACGATTTATGTCTCTATTTGTAAGTAGAATCGGAATAACGTACCTTGCCACAATTGATGTATTCGACTGCCGTTTCTCGAAAGAAGAAGTAGACAAAGTCCCCCTGGGTCATGGAGCCGACGAAATCGGGAGCTGTGTGGAACAAAAAAAAAAAGAAAAAAAAGAGCAGCCATTAATCAAGATCTTATCGAACATATACAGCGTGTCCTATTTTACTTGAATTTTTTCATAATAAACATTAGGACTTTTTTTTTGATTGCATAATAAAATCTTATATTCAATTACGGTTAAAAATTGCGTGTTTAAGTATATAAGGAATAAAATACAAAGAGGTATGAGGAATTTAAGGCTACTATTCAATAAACCGAGTGAAAATCTACGAGCGCATAGAAGTGAAAGAGGAATACATTAATCAAGTCGTATTCTAAGTCCCGAGGTGACTAAGTCAAATGAAGTTTTCACCATATTGGAATGCTTTTGAAATTTCGAATTTTCATTTATCACGATCGGCGACAGCGAACGGATAAAGGGAGGGAGGGATGGTTGTACAGTTGAGGTCCAATCCTGATTTCAGTCAATATTTTAACGCCTTGTGTACAAGCAAGCAACCGGGTTCAATGTGTGATTAAAGACAAAAGGTTTTTCGGATGGATAATTGCTCGGGTTTTGTGCTTTAGGAAAATTTATGTAAAAAATACGAGGGTTGATCTTAATAATTCCTTTATTAGAATGAAGAATATTGAACAGTACAATATCTCGCATAATTTATACATTTATAGTAAAAAAAATAAATTGAGAAAGATGAACAAGATAATTTTACTTATCATGCTAAGGGATCTCTTAATGTTTGGACTTCCTCTGGTAGGTCATATTAGAATTTAGTTTGTCTACTTATTTTAGTTCATTTTATTATTAAAAGTTTATTTGAACTAACTAATAGAAAGAAAATTGTTTAGCAAAAATCAAAACGGAACTTCTATGGATCAAAAAAATAACCGAATATGGAATATCGCGACAGAAAACCGACCCAACTATTTTTCAATTGATAAAAATTAAAGTGAACGACAATTCGTTGGACAAATAACAAAAAAAAAAAATAAAAAAATAAACTCACCGTTGAGACTCATCGAGTCGTATTGTTCGGTTTGCAAAGGTTCCCTGTAGATAATGGGGTCCATCCCGCTGAAATCGGCCACAGTTCCCGTGTACAAGTCTCCGTCTGAAACAAAAGAAAAACGTCATTTTTTTTATAGCTTTCTCTCGCCAGTGGCGTTCTAAAAAGACTTTCAAGAAATCTTCTTTAAATAACCAATTATCCTTTATAAATATGTCAATTTATTGTTATTATCACGGTTATTAATAAATCACTCAGGGACGCGCCAAGTACTTTTCAGCTCAAATAATCAATAGGCGCCTTTATATTTATTGAGCCAAAATTACCACCCAATCTCGCACAGTTCAATTTGTGCGGGTTTTACGTGAAAATCATTGAGCCATACAAAAAAAATTAAAATGGCTTCAAATGTCAGTGGCGTAACATATTCTTCCAAATTCATACCACTGGATAATTGGACAATTTTAGGCCATTTATTTAGAACAATTCTCTGATCAATTTAGGTAACTTTAGATCGTTTTACTATTATTTTAGACCGTGTTTGGACAATTTCAGACTATTTGGACAATTTTAGACCATTTTAGATTATATTGAACAATTTTCTGATCAATTTATGTAACTTTGGACCGTTTTATTAGTATTTTAATCTATTTTTAGACAATTCTAGACCATTTTGGATAATTTCAGATTGTTTAAAAAAATTCTCTGATCAATTTATTTTAACTTTGGTTCATTTTTAGGGAATTTAAGACCACTTTGGACAATTTTAGGTAATTTCATATTATTTTGGACAATGTTAGGTACTTTTAGACTATTTTGAACAATTCTTTGATCAATTTAGGTAACTTTAGACCGTTTTATTACCCTTTTAGACCATTGTTGGACAATTTTAGACTTTTTCACAATTTAGATAATTTTCAATAATTCTTTGAGTAATTTTAGACCGTTTTATTATTATTTTAGTCTGTTTTTGGACAACTATAAACCATTTTAGAATATTTTAAACTATCCTTTGATCAATTTAGGCAACTTTAGGTCGTTTTGGATAATTTTTAGACCATTTTGGACAATTTTAGACCATCTTGGATAATTTTGAACAATTATCCGAGCGATTTAAGTAACTTCATACCGTTTTAGACAATTTTTAGAAGATTTTGGACAATTTATGATTATTTTGAGCACTAATAATTCACACGAAAATGAAAACGCATATAAGCTCACAGTGGAACCGACATTTTTGACCTTGTTCTTGTCTATTTTTCCAGAAGATTTAAAATACGAGTTTCATCATATCGTTCATAATTTTTTGGTTTTATGTAATGCCCATATGGACGGCGCGTCCCTGAATTCACTTTCTTGTCTCTCTGTTTAGTATCAATATTAAACTAACTTTCCGATGAGTTAAGAAACTTAAAACTTAAACATAATTGCTCAAAACTAGATGACAATGAATTTTTACATATTTAAAGTTTTAATACATTCGGTATTTAGAGGACCATCTCCCCAAATTGAATTTTTCAAATATACAGACTTACCACGTTTTATTAACTCGCTTTCTTGTCTGTCTATTTATTTGTTCGGTATCGATTTTAAACTAACTTCCCGATGAGCTAGAAACTTGAAATACTCACAATACTAAAAAGCAGAAAATAATTACAAATAATAAAATAATATACCTATATATCACATTTTTAAAAAGGACAAAAAAAAGTATAAAACAATTTCTTCCAGTCCCATATAGATTTATAACCTCATACAGATTGTCCCGAACATTTATAATAGTTAACGTCATAATTATTTATTTGTAAGATGGTGGTAATTATTTATTATTTAATATTCCAATATATTAATGATTATTAGCGTGTTCCACCACTGGTCGGTCGTTTTTGTATTCTTGGATCGCAGATATCGGTTTCTAGTAAACGAAATTCTACTTGATCGGTTGCTTTTCCACAATATAAGAATAAAATAAAAGAATCGCTCTCTTGGGGCCAATCGAGGGAAGTTAAAGTGTAGAAAAATCGTTGGGGGCATTTTTTAGCGGTTATAAAAATTATTTTAGAAAAAAAACTTTGCCCATATGGACGCTAGTCTCATTGAAGGAACAACCAGTTTAGTTTTTAATATAAAAACGCTCTAGATCATATCTACAAGTGCTTGATACTAAAATTTCTAGTTCGCGTACTTTTTTTTTAACCGGACGTAAAAAATAGACTATTAATAAGTAATTGAATTTTTTAATATCCAATTTCGTTGAAACGCTTTATTCGAATCTAGTTTATTAAAAAAGGGGAATAAAATGTGGAAATATCGAGAATTCCGGATCATTGTTCGCTTACATAAAAATCTATCGTTGCTTCGATAATTACAATAAGCTTAGGTTTAGGTATAATAAATCTTCAATGGAATATATTTTTTTACAAACGTTTTTTGTTGATTGAACTGATCATGTGATTACAGAGAGAAATTCATTTTTGTTGACAGATTCAAAATTTGTAAAAACTTATTTCGACATGGAAAATAGAAATCGATAATATATATTATATATTACATAACTAGAGTAGAAACAAATGATTAAAAAAAATCGTTACAAAATGATTGATTAAAACAATCGATGGGGGGGGGGGGGGGGGGGTAGGATTGAAAATTATAGTAGTTAATAATTTTATCTAGTTTTAATCATTTTATAGATCCACCTCGAATTCTATGAAAATAGAACAAAGTATAACTTTAGTTAAGTTTTTTTTTTATAAGTCACCTAATTCGGATCACGTTTGTTAGCAAAAAGAACTTCAAAGTGAAACTGAAGAACTGTCTATAAGAAAATAATTACATTTTGGACATACAAAGTGTACCAAAATGAAATTGATATTTCTGATAAAATATATTAAACACTCATAATAATATTTTTCAATTATTAAAATAGCACATAATTAGCGATTCATTGAGTTAATTATAACTGTTAAAAATGTACGCCTTCAAAATTAAAAAAAAAAAAAAAAAAAAAAACATCGGATCGAACAGAAACTCACGCAAAAAATTTATCTTTACATTATGCATTTTTTAATTTAGCAGCAAAAGGGCCGTCAGTTCTAAATTTCAAAAGAACGAAGTTTACATTCAGGCTCTCTCTCAGTCAAATCTGATTAAGGTCTTTTTAAAAATTCATTGAATTAACAGATCGATAAGGATCTAGAATGTATTTTTTTTTGCAACTTTACGAAAGTTCGGTTTTTAACTGGTTTATACAGTTCGTGTTTGCGACGTTATATAAGAGTTTTGTTGAAAAAAAAAACTAGCTTTTAAACAACAAGATTTTCGAAATATTAACAATAAAGAAGACATATTTGAGAAACAGAAAAAATAAATGTTTGATTTGGTTTAAAAATCTCTACAATTAGAAAATAGTTTCATTTGTACAAATTGATCCATAGTCGAATGGCATGCGACTTTTTTTAAATGAGACACTCTCTTAGGACATTTTATCCAATTCTACGCCATTGGCTACATATAGAAAATCGATCATTCGTTTTGCGTGCGTGCAAGCACGCTGTTTTGATTTAGATCAGGATCAGAAGATCAGAGGCATACCTTGAGCTGACATTAATATACACACACACACACACACATACACACATACAAGTGATTGATGAATCAAATATCTTACAGGCATCAGCTTGTTGGGATGGTTCGGTGGGTGTTCATGGGCGGGTGTGGATTAGGTCTGTCATTAACCGGAAATAAATCAACCGGAGTATTGTATATGGCATTTTGATAGTAAAGTGCACCTGTGGATTATTTGTAAACAAAAATACTTCTGTGTTATTCTAAGCGCAGTTTTTAATGAAAAAATAAAATATATTTGAAATCAACATAAAAAACAACTTGTATTCTGTCTGCAATGGATACGAAATTTTCGATAAATTGTATAAAAAATGTTTGAACTTACCAACATAAATTGCTGTTGAATTATGATGAGGATCGTAAGGACAAACGGCTTGACCTGGTTTTTCCTTTGCCACAGTATAATTTTTACTCAAAATATTATACTCTTTACAAATTGGTTTGAAGGCATTCGTACCGCAAAGAAGAAGTTTACCGTTGCTGGTTTTAGCCATTATCCTTATGTAATTTTGACAGTTTTCCTGAAAAAAAAAAGAAAAAAAAATTTCAATATAAAAAAATATGTCTCCTTAATGCATATTTTTTTTTTTGACATAATTATTACATTTAACTTCGTAAGTCTAATCCTTCTAAAAGAAAACATAATACTCAAGATTGAACAATCTCGAAAAAAGTTTTTTAATCCCATTTGATTAATTAGTTTTCCTGCAGGTCTTAACGGGCTTTAAAACGTTTCCGATGATGAATTATTTAATGTCGCCGAAACTCTCCCGGCTCGCCCTGTTGGCAATAACAAATGTGCTAAAACATGACAAAGGATTTTTTTTTATTCTTTGCGATACAGATATAAGGAAAAAAGAGATGGATTATTAATGTAATTAATATTGAGTGTGATTAAAGTACGGCAAAGGTAATGAAATTAATCTAGTGATTTGTCCTTATTATTGAATATTAAAATTAACTAACATGTGTATTTTAATTTATTTTATTAAAAGAAGTCTTGACTATCTAAATCTAACCTGTGTATTAACAGACATCTGAAAATATAACTTTCCCTTTAGAAGTTTTTCTACACTTCGTTTCCTATTGTTTTTCACTTTCCCCTATTTTTCCACTTTTCCCCTATTTTTTTATTCCACTTTTTCTCCTACATTTTTTATTAATTTCTTTGTTTCAAACTGTCTTTGTTCCATTTTTTCTCCTTAACACTATTTTTTCCGCTTCTTTCTCTTTTTTTTCACTTTTCTCCACTTTTTCCCCTACTTTTTCACAGTTTTTTTTATATTTCAAACTTTTTTACACTTTTTCCACGACTCATTTTTTCTCCTTTTTTTATACAATTTTTTTTTTATTTCAATTTTTTTTCCGCAATTTTCCAACCATCCAATTTTTCTCTACTTTTTTACCAGTTTTTTTAAATTTTAAATTTTTTTTCCGCTATTTTTTCCACCGAATTTTTTGTTTTAGACATTTCTTTACACTTTTTCCCTCATTTTTTATTATTCTCCCTCCCTCTTTGCCCTACTTCTTTTAATAATTTCTTTGTGTTCCACTTTTTCTCTTTAAAACTTTTTGTACTTCCCTTTTTTTTTCAATTTCCATCTTTTTTATTTCACCCTTTCCTCTATTTTTTCCACTTTTTCTCACACATTTTTTACTTATTTCTTTGTGTCAAACGTTTTTTGTTTAAAAAACTAATCGAATGGCATAAATTTCATTTTTTTATCTTTTATATTTTTAAAGTTATGATCAAATGAAAATTGATCATCAACGTAAAAACTAAAACTGTTAATACGTATTTCTCAGTGACAAATATATTTTTCCCATTTAGAGTTTTAAAAAACTAATCGAATGACATAAATTTCATTTTTTTATCTTTTATATTTTTAAAGTTATGATCAATTGAAAATTGATCATCAACGTAAAAACTAAAACTGTTAATACGTATTTCTCAGTGACAAATATATTTTTCCCATTTAGAGTTTTAAAAAACTAATCGAATGGCATAAATTTCATTTTTTTATCTTTTATATTTTTAAAGTTATGATCAATTGAAAATTGATCATCAACGTAAAAACTAAAACTGTTAATACGTATTTCTCAGTGACAAATATATTTTTCCCATTTAGAGTTTTAAAAAACTAATCGAATGGCATAAAGTTCATTTTTTTATCTTTTATATTTTTAAAGTTATGATCAAATGAAAATTGATCATCAACGTAAAAACTAAAAATGTTAATACGTATTTCTCAGTGACAAATATATTTTTCCCATTTAGAGTTTTAAAAAACTAATCGAATGGCATAAATTTCATTTTTTTATCTTTTATATTTTTAAAGTTATGATCAATTGAAAATTGATCATCAACGTAAAAACTAAAACTGTTAATACGTATTTCTCAGTGACAAATATATTTTTCCCATTTAGAGTTTTAAAAAACTAATCGAATGGCATAAAGTTCATTTTTTTATCTTTTATATTTTTAAAGTTATGATCAAATGAAAATTGATCATCAACGTAAAAACTAAAAATGTTAATACGTATTTCTCAGTGACAAATATATTTTTCCCATTTAGAGTTTTAAAAAACTAATCGAATGGCATAAATTTCATTTTTTTATCTTTTATATTTTTAAAGTTATGATCAATTGAAAATTGATCATCAACGTAAAAACTAAAACTGTTAATACGTATTTCTCAGTGACAAATATATTTTTCCCGTTTAGAGTTTTAAAAAACTAATCGAATGGCATAAATTTCATTTTTTTATCTTTTATATTTTTAAAGTTATGATCAATTGAAAATTGATCATCAACGTAAAAACTAAAACTGTTAATACGTATTTCTCAGTGACAAATATATTTTTCCCATTTAGAGTTTTAAAAAACTAATCGAATGACATAAATTTCATTTTTTTATCTTTTATATTTTTAAAGTTATGATCAATTGAAAATTGATCATCAACGTAAAAACTAAAACTGTTAATACGTATTTCTCAGTGACAAATATATTTTTCCCATTTAGAGTTTTAAAAAACTAATCGAATGGCATAAATTTCATTTTTTTATCTTTTATATTTTTAAAGTTATGATCAAATGAAAATTGATCATCAACGTAAAAACTAAAACTGTTAATACGTATTTCTCAGTGACAAATATATTTTTCCCATTTAGAGTTTTAAAAAACTAATCGAATGACATAAATTTCATTTTTTTATCTTTTATATTTTTAAAGTTATGATCAATTGAAAATTGATCATCAACGTAAAAACTAAAACTGTTAATACGTATTTCTCAGTGACAAATATATTTTTCCCATTTAGAGTTTTATAAAACTAATCGAATGGCATAAATTTCATTTTTTTATCTTTTATATTTTTAAAGTTATGATCAATTGAAAATTGATCATCAACGTAAAAACTAAAACTGTTAATACGTATTTCTCAGTGACAAATATATTTTTCCCATTTAGAGTTTTAAAAAACTAATCGAATGACATAAATTTCATTTTTTTATCTTTTATATTTTTAAAGTTATGATCAATTGAAAATTGATCATCAACGTAAAAACTAAAACTGTTAATACGTATTTCTCAGTGACAAATATATTTTTCCCATTTAGAGTTTTAAAAAACTAATCGAATGACATAAATTTCATTTTTTTATCTTTTATATTTTTAAAGTTATGATCAATTGAAAATTGATCATCAACGTAAAAACTAAAACTGTTAATACGTATTTCTCAGTGACAAATATATTTTTCCCATTTAGAGTTTTATAAAACTAATCGAATGGCATAAATTTCATTTTTTTATCTTTTATATTTTTAAAGTTATGATCAATTGAAAATTGATCATCAACGTAAAAACTAAAACTGTTAATACGTATTTCTCAGTGACAAATATATTTTTCCCATTTAGAGTTTTAAAAAACTAATCGAATGGCATAAATTTCATTTTTTTATCTTTTATATTTTTAAAGTTATGATCAATTGAAAATTGATCATCAACGTAAAAACTAAAACTGTTAATACGTATTTCTCAGTGACAAATATATTTTTCCCGTTTAGAGTTTTATTAAACTAATCGAATGGCATAAATTTCATTTTTTTATCTTTTATATTTTTAAAGTTATGATCAATTGAAAATTGATCATCAACGTAAAAACTAAAACTGTTAATACGTATTTCTCAGTGACAAATATATTTTTCACATTTAGAGTTTTAAAAAACTAATCGAATGGTATAAATTTCATTTTTTTATCTTTTATATTTTTAAAGTTATGATCAATTGAAAATTGATCATCAACGTAAAAACTAAAACTGTTAATACGTATTTCTCAGTGACAAATATATTTTTCCCATTTAGAGTTTTAAAAAACTAATCGAATGACATAAATTTCATTTTTTTATCTTTTATATTTTTAAAGTTATGATCAATTGAAAATTGATCATCAACGTAAAAACTAAAACTGTTAATACGTATTTCTCAGTGACAAATATATTTTTCCCATTTAGAGTTTTAAAAAACTAATCGAATGACATAAATTTCATTTTTTTATCTTTTATATTTTTAAAGTTATGATCAATTGAAAATTGATCATCAACGTAAAAACTAAAACTGTTAATACGTATTTCTCAGTGACAAATATATTTTTCCCATTTAGAGTTTTAAAAAACTAATCGAATGGCATAAATTTCATTTTTTTATCTTTTATATTTTTAAAGTTATGATCAATTGAAAATTGATCATCAACGTAAAAACTAAAACTGTTAATACGTATTTCTCAGTGACAAATATATTTTTCCCGTTTAGAGTTTTAAAAAACTAATCGAATGGTATAAATTTCATTTTTTTATCTTTTATATTTTTAAAGTTATGATCAATTGAAAATTGATCATCAACGTAAAAACTAAAACTGTTAATACGTATTTCTCAGTGACAAATATATTTTTCCCGTTTAGAGTTTTAAAAAACTAATCGAATGGCATAAATTTCATTTTTTTATCTTTTATATTTTTAAAGTTATGATCAATTGAAAATTGATCATCAACGTAAAAACTAAAACTGTTAATACGTATTTCTCAGTGACAAATATATTTTTCCCATTTAGAGTTTTAAAAAACTAATCGAATGGCATAAATTTCATTTTTTTATCTTTTATATTTTTAAAGTTATGATCAATTGAAAATTGATCATCAACGTAAAAACTAAAACTGTTAATACGTATTTCTCAGTGACAAATATATTTTTCCCTTTAGAGTTTTAAAAAACTAATCGAATGGCATAAATTTCATTTTTTTATCTTTTATATTTTTAAAGTTATGATCAATTGAAAATTGATCATCAACGTAAAAACTAAAACTGTTAATACGTATTTCTCAGTGACAAATATATTTTTCCCATTTAGAGTTTTAAAAAACTAATCGAATGACATAAATTTCATTTTTTTATCTTTTATATTTTTAAAGTTATGATCAATTGAAAATTGATCATCAACGTAAAAACTAAAACTGTTAATACGTATTTCTCAGTGACAAATATATTTTTCCCATTTAGAGTTTTAAAAAACTAATCGAATGACATAAATTTCATTTTTTTATCTTTTATATTTTTAAAGTTATGATCAATTGAAAATTGATCATCAACGTAAAAACTAAAACTGTTAATACGTATTTCTCAGTGACAAATATATTTTTCCCGTTTAGAGTTTTAAAAAACTAATCGAATGACATAAATTTCATTTTTTTATCTTTTATATTTTTAAAGTTATGATCAATTGAAAATTGATCATCAACGTAAAAACTAAAACTGTTAATACGTATTTCTCAGTGACAAATATATTTTTCCCATTTAGAGTTTTAAAAAACTAATCGAATGACATAAATTTCATTTTTTTATCTTTTATATTTTTAAAGTTATGATCAATTGAAAATTGATCATCAACGTAAAAACTAAAACTGTTAATACGTATTTCTCAGTGACAAATATATTTTTCCCATTTAGAGTTTTAAAAAACTAATCGAATGACATAAATTTCATTTTTTTATCTTTTATATTTTTAAAGTTATGATCAATTGAAAATTGATCATCAACGTAAAAACTAAAACTGTTAATACGTATTTCTCAGTGACAAATATATTTTTCCCATTTAGAGTTTTAAAAAACTAATCGAATGACATAAATTTCATTTTTTTATCTTTTATATTTTTAAAGTTATGATCAATTGAAAATTGATCATCAACGTAAAAACTAAAACTGTTAATACGTATTTCTCAGTGACAAATATATTTTTCCCGTTTAGAGTTTTAAAAAACTAATCGAATGGCATAAATTTCATTTTTTTATCTTTTATATTTTTAAAGTTATGATCAAATGAAAATTGATCATCAACGTAAAAACTAAAACTGTTAATACGTATTTCTCAGTGACAAATATATTTTTCCCATTTAGAGTTTTAAAAAACTAATCGAATGGCATAAATTTCATTTTTTTATCTTTTATATTTTTAAAGTTATGATCAAATGAAAATTGATCATCAACGTAAAAACTAAAACTGTTAATACGTATTTCTCAGTGACAAATATATTTTTCCCGTTTAGAGTTTTATTAAACTAATCGAATGGCATAAATTTCATTTTTTTATCTTTTATATTTTTAAAGTTATGATCAAATGAAAATTGATCATCAACGTAAAAACTAAAACTGTTAATACGTATTTCTCAGTGACAAATATATTTTTCCCATTTAGAGTTTTAAAAAACTAATCGAATGGCATAAATTTCATTTTTTTATCTTTTATATTTTTAAAGTTATGATCAAATGAAAATTGATCATCAACGTAAAAACTAAAACTGTTAATACGTATTTCTCAGTGACAAATATATTTTTCCCGTTTAGAGTTTTAAAAAACTAATCGAATGGCATAAATTTCATTTTTTTATCTTTTATATTTTTAAAGTTATGATCAATTGAAAATTGATCATCAACGTAAAAACTAAAACTGTTAATACGTATTTCTCAGTGACAAATATATTTTTCCCATTTAGAGTTTTAAAAAACTAATCGAATGACATAAATTTCATTTTTTTATCTTTTATATTTTTAAAGTTATGATCAATTGAAAATTGATCATCAACGTAAAAACTAAAACTGTTAATACGTATTTCTCAGTGACAAATATATTTTTCCCGTTTAGAGTTTTAAAAAACTAATCGAATGACATAAATTTCATTTTTTTATCTTTTATATTTTTAAAGTTATGATCAATTGAAAATTGATCATCAACGTAAAAACTAAAACTGTTAATACGTATTTCTCAGTGACAAATATATTTTTCCCATTTAGAGTTTTAAAAAACTAATCGAATGGCATAAATTTCATTTTTTTATCTTTTATATTTTTAAAGTTATGATCAATTGAAAATTGATCATCAACGTAAAAACTAAAACTGTTAATACGTATTTCTCAGTGACAAATATATTTTTCCCGTTTAGAGTTTTAAAAAACTAATCGAATGGTATAAATTTCATTTTTTTATCTTTTATATTTTTAAAGTTATGATCAATTGAAAATTGATCATCAACGTAAAAACTAAAACTGTTAATACGTATTTCTCAGTGACAAATATATTTTTCCCGTTTAGAGTTTTAAAAAACTAATCGAATGGCATAAATTTCATTTTTTTATCTTTTATATTTTTAAAGTTATGATCAATTGAAAATTGATCATCAACGTAAAAACTAAAACTGTTAATACGTATTTCTCAGTGACAAATATATTTTTCCCATTTAGAGTTTTAAAAAACTAATCGAATGGCATAAATTTCATTTTTTTATCTTTTATATTTTTAAAGTTATGATCAATTGAAAATTGATCATCAACGTAAAAACTAAAACTGTTAATACGTATTTCTCAGTGACAAATATATTTTTCCCTTTAGAGTTTTAAAAAACTAATCGAATGGCATAAATTTCATTTTTTTATCTTTTATATTTTTAAAGTTATGATCAATTGAAAATTGATCATCAACGTAAAAACTAAAACTGTTAATACGTATTTCTCAGTGACAAATATATTTTTCCCATTTAGAGTTTTAAAAAACTAATCGAATGACATAAATTTCATTTTTTTATCTTTTATATTTTTAAAGTTATGATCAATTGAAAATTGATCATCAACGTAAAAACTAAAACTGTTAATACGTATTTCTCAGTGACAAATATATTTTTCCCATTTAGAGTTTTAAAAAACTAATCGAATGACATAAATTTCATTTTTTTATCTTTTATATTTTTAAAGTTATGATCAATTGAAAATTGATCATCAACGTAAAAACTAAAACTGTTAATACGTATTTCTCAGTGACAAATATATTTTTCCCGTTTAGAGTTTTAAAAAACTAATCGAATGACATAAATTTCATTTTTTTATCTTTTATATTTTTAAAGTTATGATCAATTGAAAATTGATCATCAACGTAAAAACTAAAACTGTTAATACGTATTTCTCAGTGACAAATATATTTTTCCCATTTAGAGTTTTAAAAAACTAATCGAATGACATAAATTTCATTTTTTTATCTTTTATATTTTTAAAGTTATGATCAATTGAAAATTGATCATCAACGTAAAAACTAAAACTGTTAATACGTATTTCTCAGTGACAAATATATTTTTCCCATTTAGAGTTTTAAAAAACTAATCGAATGACATAAATTTCATTTTTTTATCTTTTATATTTTTAAAGTTATGATCAATTGAAAATTGATCATCAACGTAAAAACTAAAACTGTTAATACGTATTTCTCAGTGACAAATATATTTTTCCCGTTTAGAGTTTTAAAAAACTAATCGAATGGCATAAATTTCATTTTTTTATCTTTTATATTTTTAAAGTTATGATCAAATGAAAATTGATCATCAACGTAAAAACTAAAACTGTTAATACGTATTTCTCAGTGACAAATATATTTTTCCCATTTAGAGTTTTAAAAAACTAATCGAATGGCATAAATTTCATTTTTTTATCTTTTATATTTTTAAAGTTATGATCAAATGAAAATTGATCATCAACGTAAAAACTAAAACTGTTAATACGTATTTCTCAGTGACAATATATTTTTCCCGTTTAGAGTTTTATTAAACTAATCGAATGGCATAAATTTCATTTTTTTATCTTTATATTTTTAAAGTTATGATCAAATGAAAATTGATCATCAACGTAAAAAACTTAAAACTGTTAATACGTATTTCTCAGTGACAAATATATTTTTCCCGTTTAGAGTTTTATAAAACTAATCGAATGGCATAAATTTCATTTTTTTATCTTTTATATTTTTAAAGTTATGATCAAATGAAAATTGATCATCAACGTAAAAACTAAAACTGTTAATACGTATTTCTCAGTGACAAATATATTTTTCCCGTTTAGAGTTTTAAAAACTAATCGAATGGCATAAATTTCATTTTTTTATCTTTTATATTTTAAAGTTATGATCAATTGAAAATTGATCATCAACGTAAAACTAAAACTGTTAATACGTATTTCTCAGTGACAAATATATTTTTCCCGTTTAGAGTTTTATTAAAACTAATCGAATGGCATAAATTTCATTTTTTTATCTTTTATATTTTTAAAGTTATGATCAATTGAAAATTGATCATCAACGTAAAAACTAAAACTGTTAATACGTATTTCTCAGTGACAATATATTTTTCCCATTTAGAGTTTTAAAAACTAATCGAATGACATAAATTTCATTTTTTTATCTTTTATATTTTTAAGTTATGATCAATTGAAAATTGATCATCAACGTAAAAACTAAACTGTTAATACGTATTTCTCAGTGACAAATATATTTTTCCCATTTAGAGTTTTAAAAACTAATCGAATGACATAAATTTCATTTTTTTATCTTTTATATTTTTAAAGTTATGATCAATTGAAAATTGATCATCAACGTAAAAACTAAAACTGTTAATACGTATTTCTCAGTGACAAATATATTTTTCCCGTTTAGAGTTTTATTAAACTAATCGAATGGCATAAATTTCATTTTTTTATCTTTTATATTTTTAAAGTTATGATCAATTGAAAATTGATCATCAACGTAAAAACTAAAACTGTTAATACGTATTTCTCAGTGACAAATATATTTTTCCCATTTAGAGTTTTAAAAAACTAATCGAATGCATAAATTTCATTTTTTTATCTTTTATATTTTTAAAGTTATGATCAATTGAAAATTGATCATCAACGTAAAAACTAAAACTGTTAATACGTATTTCTCAGTGACAAATATATTTTTCCCGTTTAGAGTTTTAATAAACTAATCGAATGGACATAAATTTCATTTTTTTATCTTTTATATTTTAAAGTTATGATCAATTGAAAATTGATCATCAACGTAAAAACTAAAACTGTTAATACGTATTTCTCAGTGACAAATATATTTTTCCATTTAGAGTTTAAAAACTAATCGAATGACATAAATTTCATTTTTTATCTTTTATATTTTTAAAGTTATGATCAATTGAAAATTGATCATCAACGTAAAAACTAAAACTGTTAATACGTATTTCTCAGTGACAAATATATTTTTCCCATTTAGAGTTTTAAAAAACTAATCGAATGACATAAATTTCATTTTTTTATCTTTTATATTTTTAAAGTTATGATCAATTGAAAATTGATCATCAACGTAAAAACTAAAACTGTTAATACGTATTTCTCAGTGACAAATATATTTTTCCCATTTAGAGTTTAAAAAACTAATCGAATGACATAAATTTCATTTTTTTATCTTTTATATTTTTAAAGTTATGATCAATTGAAATTGATCATCACGTAAAAACTAAACTGTTAATACGTATTTCTCAGTGACAAATATATTTTTCCCATTTAGAGTTTTAAAAAACTAATCGAATGACATAAATTTCATTTTTTTATCTTTTATATTTTTAAAGTTATGATCAATTGAAAATTGATCATCAACGTAAAAACTAAAACTGTTAATACGTATTTCTCAGTGACAAATATATTTTCCCATTTAGAGTTTTAAAAAACTAATCGAATGGACATAATTTTCATTTTTTATCTTTTATATTTTTAAAGTTATGATTAATTGAAAATTGAATCATCAACGTAAAAACTAAAACTGTTAATACGTATTTCTCAGTGACAAATATATTTTTCCCATTTAGAGTTTAAAAAAACTAATCGAATG